>PVLD010014905.1:0-50617 GCA_004027595.1 Dinomys branickii
TGTCTGACTAAATTTGCATGTCTGTATATGGGTCCATACATCTACAATTCGAAGATATCAATGGATAAAGCAACAACTACTGTTGAGACCATATCACCTTGTCTATAGATTAGTTGTGATTGTACTATTTTCTATGATAATTGGTGTCTGTTTGTCAATATGTTTTTGTACTTTTATGTTTCTAAAATAAAAAAAAAACGTTTATTAGTAAAAAAACAAAACAAAACAAAAAAAAAAACAATACAAGCTTTGTTCCATTGGCTTTTCCTAGATTTATGCTACTTTTTAAAGCCAAAATATCTACAATTTGGAAGACTTTACTCCTATTAAGTAGAACATCTGTCAAAGAACATTCAAAAGCCAACTTGCAGCTTTAAATAGCACAGTAAGAGCCATGCCTACTGAGCTATACAAATTTGAATATTCTGCGGCTAAAACTGTGCAGGAACAACCAAGGGTAATATTTAAAACACTATACTCACCAACAGCATGGACACTGGCCAGGAATACAGTCCTCTGCGGCCTTTAAAATGCTAAACATTAACTCTTTTGCTATTGGATTATGAAAAGTTTCAGTAGGTCAGGGCAGTGGCATTTACCAGCCAATATGGAAACGCTTTTATGTTTTGGCACACTGCAGCTACATGCTAGTCATGGGAATAACGCCTCAGCAGGAGAAAGTTCTGATATTAGTTCTGGCTAAACCACTGAACTCCAGAATTACAGAATAACGCTGAAAAAAAGTCTATATGGATTTGGAGACTATGTCATACACTTTAACAAGAGAAAATTTTACTGAATATTTTTGATATTTTAATGAGTACATTTTATCATTTTAATGATCTAAAGTGATTACTCAGGTCTTGACATACTTCTTCCCATCTGATCTCAAATCTTTTCATTTCTTTGCCCTCATCAAAAGCTGAAACAATACACCTACTACACTTGAGGATGAAAGATGCTTAATGATGGTCTAAATTATTTTACTTGGGCTTTGCCTTTTGCCTGAGTGAAAAGAAACCACCCTTTCTAAAGCTAAATCAGCAGTTTTTAGAACTGGGACTGTGAATATACAGAAGTAAAATTGCAAAGTTCAATATTTCTAACAATATTCATTACAAAATCGTTTAAATTATGAGACCCACACTTGACTCTTCATAGTTCATCCAGATGACATTAGTTCTAATTATTATCTTAAACCTAAAAAAGAAAGAAAAGGGTCATTAAAAGTACCAAACAGCTCATTGTGAAAAAAAGTTCCTAGAAAATAATCACAATCTATGCACATAAGTGCCTTTTACTATTAAACTTCTTAATTTCTACCAATATGATAACCACCTATCACAAACACAGTCCATTAGGAGGTTATTGAAAGAATAGCCTACCAGTATTAGCCTAGCTATCAGTACTTTCAAATTCAAGACAGACAAAAGTGAGGCTACATTAATATCTTCAGGAAGAACACTGGCCAAGCTTCAAGAGGTAATACAATTATTGCAGGAATTTCCTAAAGGGAAGAGAGCCCAGTGTCCAAAGCAGCCTAGGAAAAGCCTATGTAGAAACACAGTCCTGAGCCGGAAGGAAGGGTAAGTGGACTAGGGCAAAAAAGCTCATTTGCCAAGACCAAGAAGCACAACCCCAAATGCTAGTATTTGGCAGGGCCTCCCATTCTCTCCTAAAGCCTCATACACAATTTGACTCTCATGACTGAGTAATTCTATTTGGCAAGTCCACCGAGAGCTAATGTCAAAATATTTCTAATAAAGTCTACACAAAATATTTTCTGAATTTATGAATTTACCACAGAGAAATGTCCTTACCATGCACTTTGGTGAACACTGCTTTAGATAGAATTTCAAACATGACAGTGTCCTTTCACAGGATGCCTGTTCTACCAAAGACACAACACGCAGTTGGAAGTCCAAAAAGATCTGAAGCCATATAACAGGGTTGGAGCACAGCACAATTATTCAGCAGCTGTGTCACCTTTGTCTGATCATTTAATGCTGTGGTTTCCTCATTAAAACCTGAGAACATAAATGTAAATGTCTGCCTACTTATAGAATGAGGTGTTTGGAAGGATCTAATAAGAAGATGAAAGAATAGTCTATAAATATTTATTACTAAATATGTATATTATTTTTAATGTTTAGCTGTGCTATTTATTTCTTCTTAAAGGAAAAATACTTTTGAGCATGTCATTTTGAGTTGCCTGTGGTGGAAAAAAGATGAAATGTAATCCACTGGCAAAGACAGCATGGCTGCAAAAAGCCATGGGCTGCAGAGTATAACTCAAATAACATAAGCTATGAAAGAAATGACATAGTTAAAAACTGTAAGAGACAAAATGCCAAATAGCTTATTGACATCAATTACCAGTTGATGATTGTTTTATGTATCTTTAACTGATCCACATATGTCATTTTCTGCTAAGCAGTTTGATTCTTTCTCTGCCTACAAACTATCTAAAACGAAATACAGGTTTACATGTAGACCACTTGCCATAAGACCTCACGTATGATTTCAAGGGATTTACAATCAAGACAGAGTAAGTGAGTAACACACATTCAGTGAGAATAACGTTCACGCACCCGTATTTCCCCCAGGATCTTCCTGACTTCTCCTGTCCCTATTAATTTCAATTCCCAGCATGGTCCTCAATTCTGGACTGGGAATAACTAAGTATCAAATTGAAGGTAGAAATACATTTAATAGCCATGAAAACAATGAAACATGTTCCAAAAAATAAGCCACTATCCGTCTAAGGTATCTAAATTACGGTGTTCAGAAGGCACAGGAGTTTTCAGAGTCTGAAAGAAAATGGTGCACGGAAAATATTCAAAGGGTGTCGAGAAGCATACAATGCATTTACAGCAACATTCAACAGTGGAGAAGGAAAATATTACAGCACCCGATCAAAACTCTATTTCCAAATACCTTCAGGTTAACAAAACTCAGAGCACCTTATTGCATTATCTGCGTAAGGTGGATACTGAAGGCAGAATGAAAGAAACCCCAAGGGCACTAAAAATGAAATCCGAGTACCTGGAAAACAGAGAGTCGGGATCACTGGGGGCCTGACTTGTTTGTTTGGTTAAGTTTCTCATTTTACTCCTTTTCAGTGGAAGAAAATGTTCATTATATTACATGATGCACATAATTTTCTATCTTTTAATGTACTGAAACAGTATTACATTAAAATTTTTCATTTGTCCAATGCCAAACATCTGAAGCCTTGATTTCAGATCTGCTATTGAGGTTTGGAGTTTTCAAGCACCATATGTCACAGGATTTCACTTCAGCTGAATCTTTCTTTACACAGATTCAGGCTTGTGAGTTTGTGTGTGTGTGTGTGTGTGTATGTGCGTGCGCATGTGTGTGTGTGACAGGGAGAGAGTATTGCTGTGTGTGAGTGGGCACAGATGCACAAAGTAAGGAAATGACATCTGGCACCTAGAAAAAGAAAAGGAGTAGAAGAGATGTGAGAAAAAGACAAGCAGACTTGTGTATGAACATAAACAACCACACACAACTGCTCACAGTTACAGACTATAGCACTCTGAGGGTCACAAATGTAGAGTTTGTACGGTAAACACATTGAAAAGGTAAAAGGAGCCAAAAAGGGAAAGGATAACTTTAAAGAGCTTTTATTATATAACTATTCCATACATAAACATTAAAGTGTAAGGCAGAAGGATTATAGATGCACTATATATGTACCATACAAAAATAAATTCTAGATAATAGTTTTAGCCAAATATACAACCCTTTCATACCCCACCTGGCTTCATCCATACATGCATATTTCCCCCCAGGATTTTTCTGGCTTTCCCTGCTCAATTAATTTCAACTACCAGCATTTGTTCTGTTCATAGTAATGAGTATTTAATTTTTCTTCTCTAAATGTAAATGAGACAACCCACTATATAACAATGGGCCTGGAGTCAGGGGACCCACTTATGACCACGGCTTGTCTTCTAATTAGTGATGCAACCTGCACCTGGTACAAGCCACTGCACACCTGCCCGGTGTAAAGCAGTTCCTGCTCTGGGCTTCAGTTTCCTGATTTGAAAGGTGAGGAGTTTAAGCCTGAATTTACTAAGGTGCCACAAAAGCCCCACAGTGGAGGGGTACAAACTGGTGGTTCTACTCCTCCCTCGTTTACCCCAACTACCTCTGCAGCTGAGATGACTGAAGAAGAAAGACAAGAAAACAGTGCAAGAGATTATGGCTGAATTTCTACACACATGTGAATAAAAGCTACTTGAGCCCTGTGATTTAGTTCAAAACTTGCTATGTGGTCAGAGGCACTCCGGCATGCTGGAGGACTCTTTTAATGCATAAGATACGCCCCTCACCCTCATAGAACCTACACTCTGTCCTTACAGAACTCACTGTAGAGTTAGAAACATATTCTAAAATGCACTAAGAAAGAAAACACAAGAAGACTCATAATTAAGGAGTAGCCTTGAAAATGGAGAATGTCATAAAGACATGAGTAGCTAATGAGAGGTCACAGAGGAAGTAGGATTTCACTCATTCAACAATATTTATTGGGTGCGTATTCTGTGTCAGGCTGCAAATAAATGGTTCCAGCTCTCGTGGTGCTTATCCACTAGTAGACAGGTCTTAGGAGGGAGGCCCATGCTGCTATGTAAGAGGTTAAAAGGGAAAGCAATCTAGTGAGGGAACTAAGAGGGAACATGCCAGAAGTGACACTCATAGTAAAATCTAAGAGCAAAAGGAGATTCCCTAATTGAAACAAAAAAGGCAAGAATATTACATTCTGTATCTAGTACATATGCAAAGGTCCTGTGACAATCAGGTGCTTGGCAGTTCTGAGCAACTGAAAGGAGGCCAGGTAATTAGCATGTTAAGAACAGGAAGAACAAGGTGATGCTTGAGAGGAAGGCAGGTCCAGGAATCTAGGGCCTTGCAGGTCATGCTACCAGGTTCACTGTGCAGTAACAATACTGGCAAATGTCCATTTCTAGTCACTGCACAGGGAAGAGAATAGAGCAAGGTCAGCGTGGATACAGGGAGTGTTTAAGAGACTAATTCACAAGAACAGTTAAGAAACAATGACATTTCAGACTAGGATGAAGACAGTGAATGTGAGGACACAGGGGTAAAGATCTCTGAATTTGCAGCTGCAGTGAGTATGGGTAAAGAAGAGGAGTGGTCAGGGGTAGTTTCTCAGTTTCTACTTTGCATAACTGAATGAACAATAGTGCCATTAAAAGAGAAAGGAACACAAAAAAGCCTAGGGAGAGGACAAGAACTCACTATTCTGGAGAGGCTACATAAGATGAGGACTTTGGATTTTGAGACATTCTGAAAGTTGATCAGATCCTGAGGAATTTTAAGTGCAGTGAGTGGCCAGCAAGGCCCTGGATTCCTGGATCTGCTTTCCTCGCAGCCAACCTCTGCTGCTTCCTGTTCTCGGCATGCTAATTACATAGCCTCCTTTTAGGTCTTCAGAACTACCAAGCACCTAACTGCCTATATCCACTCTAATCTCTTCCCTGCCCAGTTACTGGGAATGTACATTGCCAGTGCTGTTATTTCACAGTGAAGCTGGTAACATGACCTGTAAGACAACTGAGAGTGGACTGAAGACCAGGAAAGAATAAAATGTAAATCCACGCCTATTCTTACCCGTTAGTACCCCTGTGGTCCTTGTGGCTCTTCCACTGACACAGCACACACAATGAGACAGAGAAACACCCCACACATCACTTACTACAAAGCATCCCTGAATAATCAAAATGTAAGAACTGAGCTAAGTAATGCCTCCATCTTTGTAAATATCAAAACATTCACCTGAATCCTCCTCCAGAGGAAGCAGTCTGTGACATACCGTAGCACCAGCAGGGCTGCGTCCTTGGTTAGAGACCCAGTATCTGATGCTGGGAGGTGTCTTCTGGTCCTCACCATCCCACTACCACCCTCCTCTAAGCAACATCAACACTGTGGCAACAGAAGCAGCCTATCCAAGAACACTGAGTTATTCTTTCCTCAAATAAGGCTTGGCTTTCAGGCTACAGTCCAGTGTGCGCATAAATTGTTGCTCCGGCCTAGACAACAGAGCTTAAAGTTCCTGTCCCCTTGCTGTCCAAGGCTACACACACTTCTTGTTGTCTCCTCGTCCCAAGAAGACCAGAACTATCTATTCATCTTTCTTTTTAGGATGCTACACAAGCACAGATCTAGACACCAGCCTACCACGAAGGTGAGCTGTTTTCTAGACATCGTGGACATTGTCTAGAAAAAAAAAGTCCACAAGAGTCCACAAGAGACCCCGCCAACAATACTGGGTTACAAATCTTGAGAAAGTCTGGGGCTGCCCTACTGTTGACAGACTGCTGACTTGTCATGATTCCCTTTCGGTTACGGTTACCATGCAGTCAAATTTGATTGCCAATCACAGAAATTACATTGACTATATTACTTAGCATAATTAATTAATTAATTAACAATGAATTGTTCTAGTTCTCTAATTCTAGTTTCTACTTATCGGTATGTACCCTTTGATAACAAAAGTCAGAAACTCTATCTTCAGAAAATGGGGATGTGAACATACAACTTCACTACCTAATTACCAAATCTACTCTAGAGGTTGAATCTACACTCAAGGCTATTGCTAAATTATGTCAACAATCTTCCCTTTTTCATCTGACTAGACAGAGATGAGGAAATTTTCCAGTGTGGACAAAAGAGGTATGGACCCCAGGAAGACTATATGGTGAAGAAATTCCTATTTACTGGGTGTACCTTTCTCTTTGGTGGTTTTGACTATTACATCACAAACATATTTTGCCAGGTATCCAGAGTAAAAACTTTAATAGCAGATCTTGCTAATACAGAGGGCTCCCCGTACTGTCCAGAGAAGGTAAGAGAGGACAGAGTGATTTGAAGACAGAAAGAAAGGCCATTTGAGTCTTTTTCCAGTGTTCCTTGGGCCAGCCGTCTTGGAGTTACTTACTAACCAAAGACGTCTTAAACAGCAGTCAACAAACCACAGGCTCAGCACTGATCAGGACCATTTGGGAAAGGGAATATGCCCCAAATTAACTCCTTTAAGGCACTTGCAGTTCACTGGGTCCTATAACAGATAAACAAAACAAGTTTAAACTATAGAAGATGATAACAAATCCAGTCAACATTAATCCTGAGGAACTAGTTTCTAAGTCTGAAGAAATGTATTAGACAGAGACTCTCTCATTTCTACCATTTTCTGAAATCTATGTCATTACAGTCCAATTAAACAATTATGAGCTATTTTGCATTTCTGGAAATCTACTTCAGAGAATATAATTTTATAATGAAAATGATGGAACTAATACTTATATAGAATACATCATTTTACAATTTGTGTCTGGGAAATCCACTGCAGGCAGAACAGTGGCCCCACACTAGAAGATGTCCACAACCAATCCCGAAACCTGTGACTGTGCTGACACAGCAGAAAGTACACTGTAGGTGTTGTGATGGAGAAAGTCTTTATGATGGACAGATTGTTTTGAATTATAAAAGTAGACCCTGTCTACCAATATGAATCCTTAATATCAGATACACCTTCCTGTCTGGGTTAAAAAGGTGAGAAGACAGAAGGTGAAAGATTGGGAGCATTTCAGGGACTGGACTTCTGTTGTGGACTTTGAGGCCAGGAGCCAAAGAATTCAGTGGCATCAAACACAAGGCAAAGGGACAGAGTCTCCTCATGAGCATTCAGAAAGAATACAACCTAGCCCACACCTTGATCTCAGGCCTCTGAGTGAGACCTAGGGTGGACATCTTACATGAAGATTAATAAACTACTATAGTGTGAATCTACCATGTCACCTAGAGCCCTGTGTGCCAAAAGATTTAGACCCCCTCACATGCTATTGTGAGGTGGTGGAAACTTTAAGAGTAGTGCCCAGTCTTATGTTACTTGGGGTGTGTCCTTCATGGAGACTGTGGGATGCTGCCCCTTCCCTGGCTTTCTCTGTGTTTCTTTGCTACAATGAACAGGTCACTCTACCATGCACTGCATGCCGTGATATTTTACGACGCTAAGGCCCAAAGTAATCAGGCCACCTGATGACAGATCTCTGCAACTGTGAATTAGAATGAACATTTCCTCCTTTCAATGTTATTATCTTTGGTGTTTCATTATAGTAACAAAAACCTGACTACTGTGTAGTATAATAAATTTGTTTTTAAACCATTAAACTTGTGGTGATTTGTTATAGCAGCAACAGAAAATATCTTGTTTTCCTCTATATATTGTCAACTATATGAAAGAAGAGATATCTTTTTTCTTTTAAATGTTTGCAAATACAAAAGGGCAAATATTGGACAAATATTTTTAAGGAGAAAATCTGAGGAGGAGGAAATAACAGTTTAAAATATTCTTCAGTGCACTTCTTCCTGCATTTTACAAGATTTAGTCAATCAGAAAATAAACCAGAAAACTAATATATCTTAACAGTTTCACAGTGTCCCAGGTAATCAGAGGCAATCTTTCATATTGATCATAATATAAAACTAGTTGAGTTATAGACACACATCTTGTCAGTTCTTTGGCAAATGTAAAGCCTCTCTTAGAAAAATACAGTAATGAAATATTCTCAGAGTCAGTATGCAGATCTCCAACTGCTAGGTAAGCTAATGAGATGCATGGCTGGGGACTTAGCATGCATCTCAAACTCTGGTTCTGCATAAGAAACACAGTTGATCCTGATCTCATCACTTTATCCATTTTTTACAGAAACATCTATCAGCAAAGAGAAGACACTCCGTGTATTAAAAGTTTCCACATCCACCCTTAGCTATCAGAAACAGGACAGCAGGCCATGTATTAGAGCTTGCAAACCTAATAAAATATTTTGCAAGTAACATATTTAATCAGTCAAACACTGATTATATTTGGTATACTCAAAATACCAAAGCCCAGCCACACAAAACAAGTTGTCAACATTTCAGGAAAAGCCCTTTAAAAGAGATAACATTGGGGTTTATGTTTTAGACAGGTAGAAAAGAGCTTCCAACCTACCCTAACAGAAAACCCTCTTGTGGCTATGAAACAAAAACTTCTCAGTCTCATACAATATTAAACAATTAGAGGGTGCTTATACATAGCAACAGCACATACTTCAAGAAAAATAATAGCTACTTTGTAAAAACAAGGCAGAGAGGGAGAGAGCTTGTGTTTAAAAAGCAGCTACGTACATTCAGGTTGTGGGTATACCACTTCCTGCCTTTGTGTCTTTGGGAAAGCTCCTTAACTTCTTTCCAACTCCTGTGTAAAATGGTGGTAAATGAGCACTGAATGCAGCACACTGTTGTGAAGACGAAAGAAGACACAGAAGCCAAAAGGGGGGCTGGGGATATAGCTCAGCGGAATAAGTGCTTGCCTAGCAAGCGCAGGGTCTTGAGTTCGATCCCCAGTACAGCAAAAAAAAAAAAAAAAAAAAAAAAAAAAAAAAGAAGCCAAAAGGCTACTACACTCGGAGCCACAGAAGGTCCTCAACACAGACCAGCATTCTTTTCCTGGGTTATGATCATCAAGATCACAAGGAGAACGAATCACCATCACAACTGCTAGAAAATCCAGGCAATGTATCACAGTTCTTCAGTTCCATCTTTACCATGTCTTGGTCCATTTTCTAATGTTAATAGGAATGACTCAAACGAAAAGACTTACCTAGATGTTCTCTGTTCATTTAGTTCAGAGTCACAGATGCATTTCAGGGGCACGTAACTGTGCAAAGAAACTACACGGGAATATATTCAAAACCCAAGAAAAGGAAGAGAAAACTCAGGAAGGAGATAAAAATGATCTTTAGAAAAGGAAGTTATGCCCACAGAATAAATTGACTAAAATGAAATATCTGTGGAGAATGAAGAGGAAGTGGAAATGTCCTAAAAAGTAAGTCAGGTTAAGTTTTAAATATAAAGAAGCAAATGTGTGAAAATACAAGTTTTTAGAATGAAAGTAAAATTAAAATGTGTGGGGGCTGGGGATATAGCTCAGTGGAATAAGCGCTTGCCTAGCAAGCGCAGGGTCCGGAGTTCGATCCCCAGTACTGCAAAAAAAAAGGAAAAAAAAAAGAAAAAAAAGAAAATTAAAATATGTCGGCAGCAAGAAATACACCCTTAGGAAGCACCAAGACATAGACAGAAAAGGCTACCTAATACTTGGGAAGAGGCACCTTTGTGTTTTCAACTATGCCTTTCAAAGCTAGTGTTATCTGCCTTTTGCTAACCGAAGTACCATCTGTTACAAGCAGAAAGAAAATAAAGACGAAAGTAAGAGAGTACAAATTCCTGAAGCAGCTGTCTGTCTTCACATCAGCAGAACTTTAATAGCCCATGTCTGTAGGAGAGTTGAGGAATTTCCAAGTGTTTTTACCAAGATCCCATTTGCCTTAGTTTTTCATTATCTTTTTGCCTTCATCACTGAAAAGAGTCATCTCATGGTAGGATAACCTACAAGTTAATGTCTCTCTTAAAGATGACACACGCATCTCCTTCACGGTCAATAAGCAAACAACTTACTGGGGAACATATATTGCCCCTTTGTTCTAAATACTACCAGCAACATGAAAGAGTAACACCAGTGCTCACTGATAATACTGCCTTTCATTAGATCCTAAACTTCGTTAAAAGAGTCCCCAACAGAACTTCACATTAGAAATGATAAGTGTACCTACAATAAACAACTTCATTAATGTATAAAGCTAAATCGAGCTAACTTTCAAGGGAAATCAGGACTCAGAGTTACTGGAGGTGCTGTGGAAAAAATCAGATTCTCCATTCTGTTCACTGAAGCATGAGTAGAAGTAGAAATCTCGCTTTTAAACATGCCGCTGTGTGATGTTAACTGCACAGAAGCTCTAGGCTTTCTTCCACTAGCACCTTCCACAGGAAATCCTTCCTTCTCCTGTTAGAGACACATAGTTTTAGGAAGGGCTGCAAGGTCACAGACGTGGAATCAATCAGAGCTATAATCAAAATCCGGCTATGGAATGGAGTAGATGAGTGACTACTCTTAGGTTTCAGTTTCTTCATCTGTTAAATGGGAGCTAAAATACCTGCTTTACAAATTTGATGTGTTGCTCGGAGGATTAAATGATTCTAGATGTTGATGATGCTTAATGGAACACCTGACACTCATTTATCCTCCAAAGGACCATGTGCAGCACCAGCAGCAGCAGGACTCAGCAGGGGTGCGCAATTATGTACTTCTAGAAGAAAAAGATATCCCTTGACTTTTATATGCCACTGTGCACACCTACACAAACAGCTAAAGGTATTCTTTGCTGAAATGAAATCATACTTCATGGGATTTTGCAGAGGCCAAGCTAGACAAGGTTTCAGTGCCACAGTCCCCAAAACTGGACCCAGTCAGTGCAGTGAGAAGGCAGTGCTTATGTCTCTGCATCACTCGGAGAAATAAAAAGGGAAAGAGAATTGAACTTCACCTTTACAACCCACACGTCACTCTGCAACTATGCCCTCATTACCTTGCTTTGTCTAGAGTGAATATGGCTTCTTCAGAGGAGTTGGAAATAAGTGATGAGCCTTGGTCCACATTCCTGAGCTCGGCCACCTCATGCTCCTACTCATTCATGTCCTGACATAACTTGTTGTGTTCTTCATGAACACAATGTGTATATTGAACTCCTAGCAGGCTCCTGTGTACACTGCAAGAATACACCCTCCTAAAGTTTGCAGTAGAGCAAGGAGAGTCATTGTCAAATTTGACTGGGGCTTGTATCACTGGTAGAAGGGAAAATATAAGGCTCCCATAAAGGTCACTGAGTTTGGAGCTAGAACAGGTCACGCGTATTGCTTGTACTGAGAACTCCAAGGCAGGAGAAGCTCAGGGCAGATACCAAACAAATGAACAAAGGAGACTGCAGAGGTCATGGTCATCCATCTATAGCACCAGCAAGTGATAATCAAGAAACAAACCTCCACTGTGCTGTCCAGCTGCTGTGCTTGACAATCATCAGAGAGGGTTCTCCCCACAGCCACCACCATCCTCTACCCCCACCCAGCTACCAGCTGCTCAGAACACTGGGGCAGGAAAGAGAGACGAAGGGAGGGGCATGTAGTTCATGACAGCAAGTCCCAACAGACATATTCTAGAGAAGTCAGGCCCAGGGAGCTCTGAACTATTACATGTGATATAGCTCTAAGTTTCAAACTGATTGCAAGTGATTATCTGACATGACACAATTATCAAGAGGGGCTGAGAAGTCATTAATTGGCAACTTAATATTTTCTTTTTATTTTCTTTTCACAAATACACAGGCCATGGGAGCTTTGAAACTTGAGTTGATGTAAATTACTAGGAAAAATATGGTCTCTGTAAATATATTACTCAGAATTGACTCTCATGTTTTTATAGACAGCTAAGTTAGATGGAAATATTATAGGCAGTCAGACAGGGCCAGGCCCTCCAGGGAGTCAGTGCAGAAGGTGGAAATGCATTACAAACATGGCTAGAGGTACAGTTGTGGAGTTGGGGACAGGGTGACTGGGCCTGCACACCTTCTGGAGGAATGAACAACAGATTAGAGATCGTGTCACCCCAGTGGGTACCCAAACTCCCTGGTTCATCTCTTCCTAAACTGATTCTTGTTCTTTCCAGGTATACTTGCTATGTGGCCTACTTCCCCATTGGACCAATATTGCCTAAGTGGCTAGACTTGTAATGTATTGGCTGATTATAGTTTTGTCCTGTGTTGCGCCCACCTTGTGATTTAACTCTATAAAACTTCCTCTGTAAAGCAGAAGAAGTTATTTTGTGGGTCCCCTCCTGTCTTTCAGGAAGTCTCTCTCTCTTTCTCAATAAATCCTACTCTTCACTTCCATTGTTCCTTAAAATTCATTCTTCATTTTTGGGGAACATGAACTCAGTGTATCTGAAATCTAGCAGGTTGGGAGTTGTTTCCCCTATAGTAATACTTGCCATATTTGCTTTATTTCTAAAACTTTTTCATTAAAAATTCAAATTTTCAGAAAAGTTGTAAGGGTATTAAATGAAGCATATGAAATTGTCAGTCTCATAAATCATAAGTGGACAAATACTGGTAGCTTCATATTGGCCCACCTAATATTAATGTTATTCTTGTAATTCACCTATGTTTGTTTTTTAATACAATGAGTTCTCATTTACCCTTCACCTACATTTCCATTTGCTTTCATTTTGTACCACTTGGTTCTCTCTCTCTCTCTCTCTCTCTCTCTCTCTCTCTCTCTCTCTCTCAGTATATACAGAGATATGTGAGATATAAAAGGATAGTGTTGAAATTTTTGAAACTTGCAAAACATCTTACCCCTAAATATTTCACCATGTATAAGAACAGGGACATCATTTTATATACTCACATTATAATTATCAAATTCAGGTACATGACATTCATATACTATTGGAATCTAATCTATAGTCCATATTCAAATCCCCCCAAATGTCCTAATCACCTTCATAGAAATTTTTTCTAATCCAGGTTCATTCATTACATTTGCTCATCATTTCTCTTTGGGTAGCTTTAACCTGGGAAGTTTCTCAGCTTTTTTTTCATTTATACTATTGGTATTCTTCAAGAATAAAAGTCACTTGTTTTGTAGAATAGTCCTCATGCTGGATTCCTGTGAGGTCTTATCATTCCTTGCATTTGTGACAAAATAACAAAGAAGTGATGCTGTCTCCTTCCTAACCTGTCACAGAAGGAAGCCAGTGATGTCACTTGGTTTCATTAGAATAAATTTTGGTTTTGATAAATTGGTGAAGAAAGCGACCTCCAGGTTATTCCATAAGTATCATTTTCTCCTTTAATGAATAATCTCTAGAGAAAGTAGCTACCATTGTTATATTCCTTTCAACAAATAGTTATTGAATATCTACCCTATCCAGCACCAGGTGAGGTGTGAGGGATTTCACAGGAAATAAAACAGACAAAAATCTCTTCCTTCAAGGATCCAGTATAAGTGGAGGAATCCTGGCAGTGAACAAATAAAACATATTCAATACACTAAAAGCAGAGTGAAGGAATTTTTGAAACAATATGTGTGATTGCCTCCTAAATTGAGTAGTTAGAGAAAGCCTCATTGAAGAGTTGACACCTTAAGCAAAGATTCAAAGAGGCCAGGACCAGGAGTGGGGGTGGGGGGACCCGGGGGTTGCTTCCCAGAGGCTAGCAGATGCAAAAGGTTTAAAGTGCCTCAGGTGTCTAAGGAACAGCAAAGGGCCAGTGAGACAAGCAGAGTGTACTAAGGAAAGTAACTGATTTTTCAGAATTCTTTCCTTTTCAGCTGACAAAAAACACTCCCTAAACTCCTACAGTGAACTACAGGGGAAGGACGTATTAGTCAATATAATTTTGATGCCAGTAACAGGGTTTATTTCACTTTGGGCTGCAGGGATTAAAAGAGCTTTCAGGAGCCGGTCTCTCTCTAGTTCTTACCTCTGATTTCTTCTTCTTCCCCTCTGGCCAGTCCAAGTTCAGCCTTTTATGGTTCTCATTTGGTCATCTCAGGAGGAAATGTGTTCCTCTTCCCAACAGACTGAGGAAGGGCCCTGAGAACACCTGTTCCTCTACCCTGCCTTATTCCTTAGTAAGTGCCCCAAGGATGTGGGCTGGGAAGAAGAGGAAGGCAGAGGAAAGCAGTGTGGACCAACAATTTCTGGCCTCCAAATCCATCCTCAGAAACCAATTTCCATCACAGGACACAGTGAGAGAATGAGCAAGGGAAGATTTTCCATAGCCCCTTACTCTGAAGAGGGCAAGGTGCCCTGAGCAGAGAAGCAACACACATGCATGATTAATGCATTTATATGTACTTGTTTCCTTTAAAAAGTCGTAATGATCCTAACTTTTCAGCCCCAGTAAATGACAATTTGACTTTCTTTACCTACTACATATTTTTTCAAGGACACTAGCTTGTATTCTCTGGTTCCTGGTATTGAAAAGAATGAAAAATCATGCTTCTCAGTGATTTTTTAATACAACATATACAGAAACTTCTGAAGAAGTAAAGACACTGGTTTTTGTGTTCATTAAGTCTGCCATCATCCATGCATAAATACCTAATTCCCCACCAAGATGCCTGACTACGGAGAGCATAAAAATATGCTAACACCTAAAATGACAATTCCTCTCTATAATAGCAAAATTTTATAGGCACTATAAGCAGCCAAATATAGTTTCCTCAAACATCAGCTTCTTCAAAACCAAGGGACATTGCTAAATTTTAAAAAAAATTCAAAATGAGAAATCGGTGACACTTTATTATACCACTGGCCTTAACAGTCATGTTAAACAATTCCACATGGAGGCTGAAAAACTAAATTAAAACATAAATCCTGTTTTAAGCCAAAAGAAGAAAAGGACTGCAAAGGACTGTAGTCATTTCTTAACCCGTTCCAGGGTGTTTGTTATACTAAACACAGTTCAGGGTTTTTTCTAAGAAAAACCATATTTGCTTTTCCAAAAAGAAGAAAAGTTGAAAACTAGCACCAAACAAGACTTTAGTCCTACAGTATTTCTAAAAGTTCTACTCTTACAAGTATTCAAACTGCAGATGAATCCAAGTATATTCATCCATATCAAGTCCTAAGTTACTTTTGAGTTACCTCTTAATGTTGCTTTGGGGGCACTCAGCAAAATAGAATGAAATTACAGTCCTTAATGTGCATCATCACATGCAATGCAGAAGGCTGAAGATTTGTCTCCAAAAATCTACTTTAATCTCTCAGTTGCCTAAATGGAAACTGAGAAAATTAATAGGTGAGTTCACCAATACAGTTGAATATGAAATTTAAATAAATAATTTCTATACCAGCAACAACTCTATCTATGGAAAATAATAGAAGAAAGATTCCCATTCACCGCACCAGCAGAAAACTAAATCACTGGCTATAATATTCATGAGAAATGTTGCGATCCTATATTACTAATAATCATAAAACTTTTATTAGCCATAAGGACATAGATGCAAAAACAGACAAACACAGCATTCTTGTACATTCAAAGTGGAAACATAATTTTGTGCAACAATTTTGGAGTGCAATTTTCAATTATATGTTATGTTCTATAAGTAGTACGCTCTTTAACCCAAGGAACCTATTGTATCCTAATTATGAAAAAATGTAATCCAAGACTAAGGTTGTCTATCCAAGTTTTACTTACAATACAAAGCAAAACAAAAAAATCCAAAATTTCAAAAAGAGCAAATGGTTTAACTATATTATATCTCATCCATGCAATGACAGCAATTAATAATAATCGTTCTTATAGTGATAAATTTTAAAACAGCCTTAAACAAAATACTTTTATAGGAGAATACCAAATCAAACAGGCAGAATGGTTTCCATTCCAGAAAATTTACCCCTGTAATAGATACTTACATTATCAAAGGATACCTTTCAAGCTTCTGAAACCCCCAAATTTGCAAGCATCAACATAACAACTAACTTCTGCCAACAAATTCAGTCAAGTAGGGTGAAGTACTGCAATACTTGACTGGGTAACTCTAAAGGCACAGCATAGAGAGATGCTTTTCATGCTCCAACAACCCTGGACAAAATCCCTAAATTCCTCCCTTTACTTTCAATCTGCACCAGTAGAAGAACCCTAGGCTGAGTACTCCCTCATTTCAATTCTTTTGTAAAACTTTTCTTGCACGTTTCTGATGTACCCTGAATCTTCCAATTATACTCATAACCCAATTTGTTTTAATCAGTTTAGTGTTTTCTGAACATATGCCTTCTGCTTACTAAGTTCATGATATTTATCCAACTTTTATGATTTTTATGTAACTATTTTGTCTTATTTTACCCATGAAATCATGGATTTGTTGTTCTATTTTTTATATACCTTAATACAAATGCCTATCGAAGGAAGAAAAGCCATCTAATAGACTTTCTCATGGATTCATACTACTGTTACTGATTTCAACAGGAAACTCATAGGAAACACCAGTTTAAGGGATGCTGATAGGCGACATGGGTGCATCTTATGGAGTCCATTCAAACTGCTGTCTTTTATAGCGCCAATAATGAAGGAAGTTGGCTGGGAGGGATCTTTTGCTACAGACCAAAGGTTTACCATCCTTTTGCCTCATTGGCATACTCAAAGCGATTCTCATTGTACATCAGTGAGTGCTATGTTTCTTCCCTCCAAAGTCCAAGAGGCAATAGCCTTTAGGTAATAAAAGGCATATTTAAAAACTACAGATAGGCGTCCCTTGAACTTTTAGATCAGGAGTCAGCAAACTTCTCTATAAGGATCCAGAGAGTGAATATTTTTGAATTTGTAGGCTCTACTGTTGGTCCCTGATTACACTGCAAAAGTAGCCAGTGATGATGTATAAATTAATAAGCATGGCTGTGTTCCAGTAAAACTTTATTCATGGACACCAAAATTTTAATATGATTCAAATTCCCATATCTTGAAATATTATTCTTATTGCTTTAGTTTTAAATATCTATAAATATAAAGCACATTTTTAGTTTGAAAATCATACAGAGACAAGAGGTAGACCTTGCCTGATCTACTAACCATGTTCTACCAACCCCTACTGTGGGCCTCCAAGGTTAGCAAATGTACTGCTGCCATATGAACCAATGGAAGACAGATTCAAGTGCTTGTAAAACTTTCCCTTAATATTTCTTTATGCGCACAAATAGTATTTACCAAGCCCATAAGAACATGACACTTATTTAAATATTTTAAGAGCTTTAAGAAGAGCTATTATTGGTATTACTTAATTACACAAAGATCAGAATCTACTCAGACTAATCCAAGTGATTGTACATTAATAACAAATCTTTAGTTTCTTTCACTTCTCATTAGGAGTCTGTCATCATTTCATATGGGAATCTACATATTTTCTTCCAGAGACAAAGCAGAAAAATCAGTTCATGCAATGGTTATTCAATAATTTAGGGAGATCCAGTCAAGTTCAAAAATAAAAGTCGGAAATCCTAACTGGGAAATGCATGTAGCATTGAGAGCTTTAAGAAATTGCAAGATCTAGAGTCAAGAAACTAGATGTTACTACCATGTGTATAAGTTACCAAACTAACACACTCCTTGATATTCAAACTGGAAAAAGGTTCTGTGTAAAATCAGGAAGATAACACAAAAAATAATGAAATCTCAAAAAGAAATTGCAAAGTCAGTAGTAGAAAACACAGTTGTCCTCATCAAGTAATGTAACAAGCAACCTCACTCAGAGGAACATGGTTGTCATTTCACACTATGTTTCTGGAGAAAACAAAAGCTTCCTCTGAGCTATCAGATTGATTTGTGGAGTTCACTTTAAAAAGTGACAGAATAGCAATGGAAATGAATCATGGGATTTTCATAAATATTATTTGTAATTTTGTAGTTGAAGTTCAAATTTATGTGAGTTCAAACTTGAAATTAGGAGTTAAACCCTTCAGCTGTCTCCAAACTAATATCAAAGTAAATACAGTCGAGTTATTTGTCAATTCTGCATGTATGTTTAAGTCATCTCAAAAAGCAGTCACTTATTTTTTCTTCTCCTGGGAAATGAAAAATATCCATCATTACATGAGCCTTGCAGTCATACTGTGGGCCTAATCCACATAGCACAGCAGTGTCTAGTAAGTCACAGCAGGTCTGAGGTCAGGTTAAATGACTTTAATTAAGAATAATTTTAAAAATGAAAGGTATTTTGACACACTGTTCAATATTTTTCCTTCAAACTGATGTAACCCTACTGGGAAAAATCATTGCATATTCATCAAAAGGAAGTAAATATGAAGCCTCAGAAAAGATAAAGAAGAAAAATAATTAAACAGAATAAAAATATGATACATAAAACATGTTTATCTAATCACATTAATATTTTACCTTGTAAATCAACTGATTTAATGATAGTAGAAAGAATGTCACTTACTGCTGGCTAAATGTCAATTTGCTTATTTGCATCACCAGTTGTATGTAAATAGATTCATATTTGCTCAGTACTGATTGCTAATATAAACTTTCAAAAGTAGTCAAAGCTTACAATACTCAAAAAAGTACCCTGCATTTGATTTACATATGAAACCTAGTACTACTGTTATTTATTTGTAATGAAAGGACACTCCTGGAGAGATGTAATTCCACTCTGCTGCCTGTTCATGTCTGACCTACTACACTTACTTACTCTCTTTTATGTAAGAAGTGAGCACACTAATGCTTGCTTCTTTGAACTGCTTCACAAGTAGGATAATGTATGCAAAGTACCTAGCGCTGTGTTGGTACACAGAGACTTCTCAATACACAGCAGTAGTAGTTACTCTCACCTTTATAATTTTGCTCAGCTTCCCACGTTTAGTTCAGAACTACAACACTCAGGTCCTACCAGAATCATGTAAGACAGAGAATGAAAGTGAGTTTTGTATAACACAAAGAACCAAACAAATACAGTATCTTATTGTCTGATCACCAAGCTTCAGGCCTGCTTAGTACCACACAGTGTTTTAGACAATTCACTGGATATCCCATTACAATTTTGCACAATTATTATGCAAACAACATGTTAAGGTGTTGGCTAATGAAACAAGAAGAAAAACCCATTCGTAGACAGACATACAAGAAATCATGCTCAAAATGTGCTCCAGCAACTTCTGAAGGGCATCAGGTGAGCTTTCAAATTATTGATATTTTAAAAATAAATCTAAACCTCAAAATAAATCAGTCACTTAAACATGATTCCCACAATCCAAGGGAGTCCGAGAAACACTGCTTTCAGGGAATAGTTCGCTTCCCACTGTACTTAATCATTTATTTTATGTTAGTTTCAATCGGAGTGAGAGCTAAATTCTGGACTGCAATGAGCGTGGGGGTCACGGGATCTTGAGAAGCACAAACCTTGGCAGTGAGGACAGGTAACCACTACTGAGTAAAGCTGATGGTTGCTACATGCAAACGGGGTCCCTGAGGGCCATTAGGAAACATTTCATCACAAGCCTTGTATACAGTGTGGTGATCTCTGAAAGACAGAAACCCATTCAAAAAAATTTACACCTTATCCAGGTTAAGCAAATCTTATGTAAAGGCTGGATTTAGCCACTGAAATGCATGCTCCAGTCTCAATCCTAGTGTAGAAATATCCTGACTTTTTAAAAATAAAGTGTACAAAAATAATAATAAACTAATGAGCTAAAAAGAGCCAGGAAAATAAATATTCAAGCTACATAAATAATTTTTTGTGAACCATGAAATTAGTTTATATCTCAATAAATAACCTAATGGTCTTTGTTCTAGATAATGAACCATCCCCAAAATGTAGAGAGAGTGCTAAGATCCAAAGTGAGAAGGGTAGGAATCTTGATCTTCATTTCTTTACAAATCACTTGGCAATTATTTATCTACCTTATGCAGTGGATTTATTATAAGACCTGCGGAGGGGGTCCCCCAAATCAGAGAAATGCCACTTCTTCTATCTAATGAGTAAGTATCTGAAACAAAATCCAAACTTTCCACCAAAACGAGAGAGATGTTTATTCTGTGCAGTGGGGTTCCCAGGGTCCAGACCAAAGCAGGAAGATCTAACCCTGGGGACCACGGTGAAGAAGGACATGAGAGCCCACTTCCTCCTGTGCAGGGCCTGAGTTAATCCTCCCCAGGGAGCCAAAGCTGCTAATGAGAGTCCCCAGGGCCCTCTGACTTCAGCAACCCACTGCACTGCCAACTTCTGCCAGGGAGGATTTCATTCTATTCACCTTCTTTTCAAAGCAATGAATAGAGCATTGTTAAATGTGATGTCCTGGGCTATGAGCTGCATACTTGAGCTCACATTCTGTGCAGGGACCCAAGTCAAGCAAGATACCCCATAAAGAAACTTAATCTGTGCCAGGAGGATCATTGCTCCAAGGGATACTACAATACCATTGCATTTTATTCCTTTATCTTGCAGACAGGTGTGACACTGTGCCAACGCCTGGTCCACAAGGATTGATTCTTCAAAGAGGAGAACACGAGGATACGATCAAGCAAAAACAGCACCTAATTCAATTAAAACATATTGTGCCTATGAACACAACTTCTAAGCAGTCATTTAAAGAGACTCCGCACTACCAGGGAACTCATAAGGGTGAAGCAATTCTTATGGAATCAACACAGAGTAAGCACCAGCCAACAACCAGCTTGATTAAGACATCCCAGAGCAAGCACACCATCTCTGCAGCTACAGAACACACGATGCATCTTTTACGGTTGCACTTTCCAGAGAAGACATATCTTCAGGTCATTTTTGCAATGGAGAGTGAGAGACTAACCACCAGATCCAGCTGGGGAGCTGGCATAGGTAGCTATGGCTCTCTCCTTTTATATTTAGTGACCACTTTTACAGTCGTATAGAGACATTTTAAACAGAGATTTCACTTCTCTCTTCTCAGGGAGAGAGCCCTGAAACAAATGACTTGGGTCTGTTTTGTCTCCTATGGCAGGAGCAATTTCTTTGAAAGACTATTCTCTGGAAAATTCAAGCTCAGCTTAGCTCCTCTGTGCTGCACTACTTTCCAGGAAAAGCTTTCATGGGCCATGAACTCAGGCAGCAGCACATGGCAGAACAAGTGAAAACTAAAAGAAAAAGGCTGTTGTCACACTTGCCTTCTCTATGTGTTAACTACTCGATGTCTCCCACACTAAATCCAACCAAGTCCTACCCACAGTACAGCAAAAGCCCTATGGCTTTGCACAAATAAGAAAAAGGCACTTCTTTCCTTTGCAAATTGCAAAAGTGGTGCCTGTTCTGGGGTGATAAATGACAAAATGAATGATGTACCAAGGACAATGTCAGTGTATTGTGAACCCAACATGCCCACTCTACAAGCACCTTGGAAAACACATACCAAACCGTGCTGGTTGGTACTTTTCTCAGGACTGTCATTATCGCCATTCAAGTCTAAATGCCAAAGTCTTTCTGGCTATACCAAGAAGCTCTTAGCTGATCTCTGTTCTCTCCTTCAGTTCCTCCAAGGATTCGCTACACAACAGATAGTGAAACTTAAATATCGTAGGTGGAATCACTTCTTCCCACGCTAACAATCTTAAGACTTTCAGTCCCGTTCAGCATAAATTCTGGCCTGAGTCTGCAGCTATACTGTTCATCACGGACCAGAGAGAGAAAAATCATCACCTAGGAATTGATTAGAAATGGCGGACCTTAGGTCCTGCCCCAGATCTAGTGAATCAGCATTGACATTTCAACTAGGTTCCCAGGTGATATCTAGACACACTGAAGTTTAAGGAGCACTTCTCTATCAAAGGAAGCAAAACTCAGTCCCCAGTCCCTTGCAAATCTCATGTCCTACCACCCTTACTCAGCTGCACCCACTAAACTCCTCAGTGCTTCTCAAACATAGCAACCACTGGCCGCATCAGGATATCTGCTTCAAATCTCCCTCTGTCTGCAGGGCTCAGCCCTTGGAACATCAGCCTGGCTCATCCACTCGGCATTTTCTGATTGCTGTTCACTGTCATTTCTGTTTTTATAAATTTTAATTCATAAAAATTTGCACATATTTATGGTGTACACTTTGATATGTCGATACAGGTATACAATGATCAAATTAAAGTAATTACCACTAACCTCAGTCATTTTTCTCTCTCTCTTTTTTTTGAGGGGGGCATCTTAAATTCTGTCTTCTATTTTGAAATACAATGGTACTTTGGTTCACAAACTCAATTCTCTCCATGATTCTGGTTACAAACCAAACTGGATGAAAACCGGATCAAATTTCTTCATAAGGTCAACATCGAATCCAACCGTTGAATTTGATTCAGTTCTTGTGCAGCTTGGCTTGCAACCAGAACTGCGGAAAGAATTAAGTTTGTGAACCGAGGCACTGCTGTATATAATAAATTGTTGTGAACTATGTTCACCCCACTCTGCTACAGAACACTAGACTTATTCCTGCTTTCTCACTGTGCTTTGATACCCACCATCCAGCTTCTCTCTATCCCCCTTCACCTGTTCTGGCCACAGCTGACGACTATTCTATTTTTCTATGAGATCAAACGTCATCTACTCAAAGAGCCCTTCTCTCTCCCCTCCCACTTTCCCCTGCCCACTTTAGTGTCCTCCAGACTCCTGAAACCCATTTGACTGGCTCATTGTAGTTATCACTGCTTTATAGATTTCATTATGTTATGTTCCATGATTAGATGAGAAACCGTCTCCCCTCCAACGCGAGCTCTGAAAGTGAACAGACCTTGTTGTTCTCCTCAGCACCTACCCCCATAACCCACCTCACACTAGGTATTCAGTAAATATTTCATGAACTAGTGAACATCTGAAATTAGTGCTTCTAATAAACAGCAGCTTAGGAAAGTATCCAAAGTTGTTTTAATAGACCTTGAAAAGATTATTTGGGCAGAACTGAGTTCTGAAAAATAAACAGCCATAGTTAAGAAGTAACCTGGCCAAACCTCCAGAGCAAGGGAACAGATCTGTAAAAGGCCAGATGACTCCAGGTAGCTTTAATTGTGATCAGAACTACAGAATAGTTCAAATCTAAAAAATACATGTATTTAGTTGCAGATACTTCTGGTGATGAAAAGAACTGGCAATACCAAGTCCCGGTGAGGGTGTGAAGCAAAGGTGTGCTCACTCAGGGCTGGGGAGGATATGAAATGGTCCGACTGCTTAGGAAGTGACACACATATGCATTTATCCATTTGATCTGAAAAATAATTATACATATAAAACCTGCATGCAAAAATTTAGAGTGGCAGGCTGGGGACATAGCTCAGCAGCACAAGCACCTGTCTGGCAAGTACAAGGTCCTGAGTTCAATTCCTGATATCAAGAATTTTTTAAAAAATTAAAGTGGCTTTATTAATAATTGCCAAAACCCAGCAGCAATAAAGGTGCCCAAAGATGTCCTTCAAAAGATAAAGGGTGTGGGCCTTCAATAAACTAACTATAGTATATTCGTACAATGAATGATACTATGAAGCGATATAAAAGAACAAGGCATTAGTCAATCCAACTACATGGATGTATCTTAACTGCATATCTGAAGTCTGCAAAAAGAAAACTGAAAAACTATCAGGAAATCACCAAACCCAGGATGGAAGAGACAAAAGAATCTATTATAGCTGCCTGACCTAACTTCACTGAAGAGGAGTGCAGAAAAAAGGCACTGACCTCAGGGAATTTGGAAAAGACTGGGAAGTATAGTATGAAAGACAGAAAGACCTGCTCATACACCCTTAGCACACTGATAAAGCTCTATGGGAAAGCATGGCGTATGTATACCTAGAGAGCACATGTAAGTAATGGGTGGTTTCTCACTATTGGTGTGGGAGGTTACAGAAAAACAAGAGGAAAAGCCAGAATAAAACATGTTGTAGCTGATTAGAAATGGAAATGTCAGTAGGAAGTCACATTTCCCTTAATATAGGTAGTAAACGCATACAAGGGTGGACACATTGCCAGGAACAGCAGGATAAGTGTGCCGAAGGGGAAATATTTTGAGGGGCATTAATGGCAGTGTGAGTGTGTTCACTGTAATAAATTTATTTAAGTGTTCACTAAATGTTTTGCTCACCCCTTGTTGATCAAACATTTACAGAAATCTCTGTCAAGCATTATAGTGTGTCCTCTTCCACCTAATTCATTGACTCTAGCACCATGTGATTTCTGGCTCTCCCAAAAGACAAAATGACAATGAAAGGTAAACATTTTGAAATGCTTCAGGATATCCAGGGAACCACAACTCTGCAAATAAAGATCATGAAAGAGGACTCACGGAACTGCTTCACAGAGAGGCAAGAACAAAAAAATAAGTATGTTTAGTAAGTAAGAGGAGTATTTGAAGGGGATTAATAACAATGTGTCTTTTATTATCATGAATTTTTCAATTTAAAATAACCAAAAGCCATGATCATGGCACACATATGCGTTTCATAAAGGACTGAAAGGAACAGCTGGTGGCAAGAAGCCCCTATTTTAGTTTCTCCTCAATAGAAAAAAAAAAAATTCTTGGAGAAATAGCTTGTTCTAGGATTGAATCAAGAAATATACAAGGTAAGCTAGAAATATCTCATCATGTTAAAAAGCAAGGAAATGCTCAGAAACAGTGATGGGAGCATGGGAAATGAACCCAGGAGCCAACTGAAAGAATTCCCAATGACCAATGCTGGAATATGAGCAAAGAATACATAATGAACTATGTGACCCATCACCCTGATGTCAACTTCACTGGATTAAGAGACACCCAGCAGGTTAGCAGAACATGTTCCTGGAAGTGTCTGGGTGGGTCACAGAGGCCTTGGGTGTGAACCAGGCCATATCTGGCCCATCACTCATTCCTCTCTGGCACTGTTGCCCTGCTCTGCTCCCTGCTCACCATGAACCAAACATGCTCTTCTGCCATGATGCCCATGCCTTGGAGGCAGCTGACAAGGGCAACATTCCCCTAAACCATGAGCTAAATTAAACTTTCCTCCTTTGAATTATGAGTATTACACATTGTGCCTAACAATGGGAAAACTTACTCATACAGAAAACTGCTAGCAGAGTAGGCTTGTTGCCATAACTGTACATGGCCATGTGGTACAGAAGCCTTTGGAACAGGTTTATAGGAGGAGTTTGGAAAGATTTAGAGAAGTGAGCTAGAGAAGCCCCAGAATGCTGGGTAATTCTCGTCAGAGCTCAGAAGGCCGTGATGCTGACAGAAATGTATATCCTAAAGAAAGAGTTCAAGAGGATTTAGTTGGGAAAAACTACTCCATTGGCCACTGGACTACAGGGCAGAAAATCTGTCTGTATTTCACCATGTACTGAGACTTTTTAGGAGATTGATATTAAGAGCAGTGGACCAATTGCTCAAGCGGGGGAAATTTCAAGACAGCCCAACATCCATGCTGTGGCATGAATGCTGCTGGCTCCTTTTATCCATATTTATAATTAGATTCAGGGGCAAAAGGCAGAGAAAGAAAACATTTAAAAACTTAGATTATGGCCCAGAAGATCCATGTGCGAAGTTGGGCCAAAGGGGAGGCAGATCCTTGAGATCACCACCGTTACAAAGAAACCAAGTATTCTGCACAGGAACAGGATGAAAGTGGGGCATCTCAGGAAGCAGCATGACCCCACCCATGGCAGGCTCAAGGTAAAGGAGAATACCAAACTTTCATTTGAGAAGAGAGTCCCTGGGGTTCCTGCTTGAGAAAGGCCTCCATGGTCTCCCTGGATTTTATTTTACTGTGCTGAGCCCTCTAGGCACTGATGGTTCAAGGGAGGACTGCTGCTTCCACAGACAGCAGACCTTGGTATTGTCCATATGATGCTAGTTTTACTCGCATATAGAACACAAGATTTGTGGGGGTCAAAGAGGCTTCCACTCAGATTTCAGAGAAAGGCCTGGGAGAACAGGCAATGAGCCCCTGAGAGGGCAGTGTGTGAAACTCTGGGAATACATCCAAAGGTTTAGAGCAGAAACCAAGAAGACAGAGATGCCAAGAATGTGGAATGTCAAGAGGGGAAAGCTGTCAGCCATGAGTGGTGCCAGCCCAAGAGAGAGGATGTGTGGGCTGAAATTGGTAAGACAGGGCAGGAGCCACCCATGCCCTTTGGAGCTCAGATTTCATCAGCATTTCCCCCAGATTCTAGGCATGGAACTTCATGATTTAATCTTTGCTATGTTGGTTTTTGGTCTTGCATTGTTAGTCCAACAATTTTCTATCCCCTTGTTCTTCCCTTTAGGAATGAGACTGTTTTCCATGTGCCACCGTACCTTGGAATTATGTAACTTGTTTTCATTTTTTACAGAGATTCATAGCTAAGAGTTTGCGTTGAGTCTCAGAAGAGAATTGGACTTTGATTTTTGAAAAACGCTGGAACTGTTGAGATGTTGGTGAAAGGATTATTGCATTTCCAGTTGTATTATATTAGGCTGAATTAGGAACTTTGTATTTTATTTTGAGATTAAGCATGATTTAAGGAGATGTATTTGTATATGAAGTTGATAAGAAGTAAACTGTGATCATTAAACCTATGTCAATTTCACTGGATTAAGAAATGCCTGGTACATTAGTAGGATGAACTCTTGGGTATGTCTGCAATGGGTGGGCCATGGAAGCATAGCCCTCACCCGTTCTTTTCTGGACCTTTTCCTTGGCCACAATGAACTAAGCAGTTTTGCTCCACCGTGTCCTTCACCATGATGTCCCTGCTGTTACAGCTCATACCTAGATGTCCAACCCCCAAGCCTCATGCACATACAAGTGGAGATTCTTGCAGATATCTAGATCTTGAGTGAGTGAACATGGGTTAAAAGTGTGATAACTAAATTCACTCACTGACTTCTTTATCATATGGCTGGGTTCAGGTCAGGGGAGGCCTACCAGTGGTATGGGTGGCCCCATGGAAAATGCTTGTAGCCTGAATAGGATAAAAGGGAAAGCAAGGTTCGCTGCTGCTACTGCACTATTTCACCACTTTGTTGCTTCCTGCCTGCCCCACCATGGACTGTTTCTCTTCTGTCATGCCCATCTGCCCTGCCACCCGGCCTTGGAGCCAGCTGACTATGGACTGAAACCTCTACAAAGTGTGAGCTAAATAAACCCTTCCTTTTTAAATTTTGCATGTCAGGTATTTTGCCTCAGCAATGAGAAAAGACACTAAAATGTCCTCTTAGGACCATCTTCTATGCACTGGATCCCCTTGAGCCATAAGCTAAATTAAATTTTTCCTCCTTTATATTGTCAATGTTAGGTGTTGTATCCAACAATAAGAAAAGTAATACACACTACTTGATAGTAACACAAAGTTTAAAGTACATACGCACAACTACATAGTAACATAAATAAATGCTTGAGCAAATAAATAATTGGAAGTGAAGAAACACATTTCCCATGCACAAAGTTCTAATTTAGGTAAACATTCCTCTGCTCCAGAGGTAGAGCATAACTCTCCAATCCTTAAGTTTGGGCTATGCTTAATGACCTGCTTATAAAAAGCACAACATTAAAATAAGGAGAAATTTGAAAAGTAACTTTATAATGTAGGAACTTGCCAAAAACTACTTCAACCAGTTCAAAAAGGTGAACACATGCTATCATGGGTAATGAGTCATACTGATAGTATGCACCCCTGATATATAGTGTTGAGAAGAGCACTTTCCCTTCTGTGGTCTTCTTTCCCCAAATCTGACATCTAACTGTAAAAATATATAGGCAAACCCAAAATAAGGAACCTTCTAAAAAATCGCTGATCATTAACTCCTCAAAACTGTAGAAGTCTGGATTGAATCTTAAATGTAGAGCACTTGATTGAACCCAGAAAAGGCCCTGGGTTTAGTCACCAGTACTGAAAACAAAAAGTGTCAAGGTCATCAAAAATGAGAAAACTGAGCATCAACCACCATTCAGGAAAGTCTAAGGAGACATGAAAACTAAATGCAATTTGGTAGCCTGGATGGGATCTTGCCACAGCAAAAGGACCTTACAACACAACTAATGAAATTAAGATAAAGAACTAGGATAAAAACTATTTCATTAATAATAGTTTTTATTCCCTAGTTGCAGTAAATGTACTATAGTGACATAAGACGTTATCACAGGGGAGATGGGTACTGGGCATATATGAATCTCTGTACTATCTTTGAAGCTTTTCTGAAAATCTCAACTATTCTAAAATTAAGTTTATTTTTTTAAAAAGAAAACATGGCTGGAGAAATAGTTCAGTGGCATAGTGCCTGCCTGGCAAGTGCAAGGTCCTGAGTTCATTTTGCAGTACAAAGAAAAGAAAGAAAGAAAGACAGAGAGAAGAAATAAATCAAAATTGGATATAGTGTTATTTCCTCCTGTTACACTGTGTCATCTCTCATAGTCATATCTTAAATCTTCTACAGTTACATATATTATATTAGGCAGTTTTCAGATGTGATCTTAAGTCTTATGACAGCCTAAACCAAGCCTCATGCTCACATTTTACAAATGGATAGGTAAAGATTTCATAAAGTTCCCAGGACCATGGAGCTAGGAAGCAAGGGAGGTGGAATTCAAATCTATGTTTTCTGGATTCCAGAGCCCACACTGTATCCAGTATACCAGTGTGACTTCCATGATACAATTCCTGAAAAGTTAAAATATTATGGACTTAAAATAGGTGAAAAACTTAACTCCACAATCTTGAAAATGTAGCTGTAGTATTATGGCCTGCCAGAGAACAAGAATCAGCTTTGGCACTCTTTTGGCCAAGTTACATTTGGACATATTTACCAAAAGCCAGAATCTCCCAGGGGCTCTCACCTTCTAAGCGGGCACCAGCATCAAATGACAGCAGCAGTCCGGGGCCCTGCAGAAGCAGATGCCCACACTAATGGGTAACATGAGGCAAGGTCAGCAAAGGTATTATTTCCAAATGTGTCAGCTGGGCATAAAGAGCCCACAGGGAACTGTACGGTGCCCTGAAGCCAGCAGCAGCAGAGCTGTTACTACCTCCCAAGTGGAAGAAACCGGAGGACAGAACATCTGTTAAAGCGTAAGGAAAAAAGCAGGTAGGCTGGGATGTAACTCAGTGGTAGAGCTCTTATGTAGGATACGTGAGCCACTGGGTTCAATCCACAGCACTGCAAAAGGAAAAAAAAAAAAAAAGAACCAGGGAAGAAGGCCACCTAATAGGACCTTTAGACCCCAATTGCTCATAACTATTCACTGATTAAAAGTAAAGTCGCACTTTTAAAAGTTCTGTTTTGATGTATTACGTTTTTCCTTCTGATTCAAACTCAAACAAATGGAAAGAGAAAAGGTGGCAGCTTAATCCTGGATTATCTAACAAACACACATACAGGAGTCTCTTGCAAGAGAAGCTGTATTAGCCGATGCGACTGATAAGAGACAGTGCTTGGTGGCTGATCAATTTCTCAAAGAGCAATAAAGATAAAGACTCTATGGGATCGCTTAGACATTCGGATTTTTTCCTAGGATGAAAGAAGGCAGTACAGTCATGTCCTGAGTGCTGAAAGATTCAGCTCAGTTTAACAGCCTGCTATGGTGGCATTAATTCTATCTCTCCTCCCCTCCCTCCTTATTTACAAAGCTTTATTTTCATTTTACCCTTTTTCTCTCATCTTTTTCTTTTCCCTTCCATCCCCCTCCCCAATTCCCCTTTCCCTTTGAGGAATTACTTCCCATTTCACAAGAGGTATTATGTATTTTGGTTCTTATTTATACTTTCAGAAAGGGTCAACATTTCCCTATAACTAAATGAATATTATGTTCTAAAGTGTTGGCCCAAACTCTATAGCCCTAAGAAGCTGTACTCATAACACTGTGGCGGAACAAGGATCCACTGGTCTTAATAATTAAGCAAAAGTTGTTTTTTAAAAAAAAAAAAAAAATCTATGAAGTAACCAAAGAGAAAAAGTGACTTTCAGAAAAGGAATGCTCACTACTACAGAACTCCAGGCTGTTTGCAGGACAATCTTTAACCTCCTCTGTATTATCCAAAACTTTCAAAAACTAATGCCCAAGATCTTACCACTCTGGCTGACTATTGTGAGAAACAACAAACATCATCGAAACATCCCAAGCTAAACTTTGATATCCACATTGACCTTCCTGGTCTTAAGTGTAATAATCACCTCTGTCTTCTTCAGCATTAACATCTTCATGGATAAATCTCAAGTGAAGAAGACGCGTGTGTGACCCAGCACATTTACATACAGCAGTTGTACTAGGGGACAAAGTGATGAACTAACATTGAGCCTCAGTGTCTACATGCACTTCCAGGTATTTACAGCACTCTCACCGTAACTCTAAGGAACATCTGTATGGAAGAAGAAACACCACAACTGAAAACTGCACAGCCATAAATGACCAAGGCAGTGTTCCTCCTCTCAAGCATACCTTTCTAATACCTACATTCCATTGTGAGGCCATATCATAACAAGCTTTGTGTATGTTTTTTTATGTTAACTTTATGATAAGAAATCATACTGTGGAGTTTTGTAGTATAGGAGTATTTGATGTTAATTTTATGTATCAATTTGACTAAAGTATGGGCAGGGAGCCAAACAAGGACCGTTTTCAAGTGTGTGTGAGAATCCTTCAGAAAAGATTACCATTAGAACTGATAAACTGAGTAAAGCATATCCGCTCACCAGTGCAGATGGGCATCATCCAATCATCTGAGGGTCTGAAGAGAATAAATGGTACAAAAGCGGCACCCTCACTTTCTCAGCTTGAGCCGAGACACCCAGCAAATCCTGCCCTTGGACATCGGCCTTCTTCACTGCTGGCCTTTCAGGTGAAGACCAGGACTTAGACTGTCACATTCCTACCTTACAGATTCTCAGGCCTTAGGACTCTGACGGAATCATAGCATGGTCTTTCCTGTTTCTCAAACTTGCAAATAGCATATTGTAGGAATTCTCAACCTCCATAATTGTGTGAACTATGCCCTGCTATAAATTACTTACATACACACACACACACACACACACACACACACACACACACACACACAGCCAACTGGTTTTGTTTCTCTCATAAACTTTGATGAATAAAAGCATATAATCTAATTTTTTAACATTCTGTATTAAACAGCTAGATAAAAATAACCCCGTTTCCTATAAAATAGCTACTGTGACTCTGATTTATTTCACTTACGAGTACATACACATCGTATTGTCTCCCTGGTGTGAGAAACTGAAAGACTAAATAAGGTCTAAAATGTACAATAAATATGGTGAAATGGGAAGAAATTGTTTAAAAGAAAAAGGGAACTAGGATGGAGGAAAGGGGAAAAGAAGAAAGGGAAAAGGAAGGAAAAATGCATATCAGCTACTATTAGTGTCTCTCAGTTCATAAAAAAGGCAGGTTTGTGCTAAAATCAATTGGAAAAATTTTCATGCCTATTCTATACTCTGAGTAACTACTTTAAAGATAATAATATGCAATGTATAAACTATTGTCACTCTCTTATCATCTTGTTAAGAAATTTTATTTTACTTTTTTCCAGAAAATAAAAATACTTTAAAATAAGAAAAGAAATCACGAAATTAAAAAGTAAAAACCCAGCTATTGTGGACATCTAGCTTCTGTAATCTCCAAAGTCCTCTACACATAGGTCTATATATATAACTTTCTTTTCAATTTTACCCCAGCAGATACTTTTACAGCTTTGCATGTTCCCTCATTCCTGACAAGAGGAATTTTGCAACAAATAATATGCCTCCCAGTCTTAATGTCAGAAAAGTCAGCACCAAATTTAATATTTAATCACAGTAGTTCTAATTAGGTTTTTGGTGGTACCCTTGCTTTTTCCTTCTTACCATGGTCTTGAATATTCATTACATTAATTTATCATGCACTTATTGAAAATTTGGACAGAACAAACCAAGTCTTTTAAAATCCTACATATGTACATTTCAAGAAATATGATATGGTCAGTGATATATCTTAAATCCTTGAATAAGAATCATAATACTGAGGATGTTGTTATATAGTTAATCAAATGTTTTTATTTAAAAAGCATCTTTTGTTTAATGTGTACCACGGCTCTTAATTCTTATGAGCTTAGATTTACTCTGAAAAATCATGGCACTGACTCAGATTGTTAGGTATTAGCTGTACTTGTTAGGGCAAAATGGTTTTTAGCCCTCCCATTATTAGGTGATAATAAAGACCAAAATAATAATAATGGTGTTAATAATAAATATGGTTATATAGTAAGAATCCCTCTCAATGAAAAGGAAGGTTGCACATTTCTAAACTATTTTGTTGAGGTTCAGCAGGTCAATTAAATATTTAGTGGGTTACTTACTGTTTTATAGTAGACAAATGATGCTAGGTTTTGGCTACTCGTGGTTACAAAAATAGTGATCCAATATTGTACCTATCTATAAATGTAATTCATACATCATTGTTAAAGTCATAATAGTCAATAGTACCTATGTAGGGATTCTAACCCAGGATTATCAAAAATAAATTACAGTATTTTGAATATTTTGTTACTTTCTCAAGAGAAACAACCTGGAGACATGCACAACCTGCTCTTGTTCTGTATATTTGTGAAATCAAGAGGAGCTATGTTCATAGCTGCTGTTAGAATACGACTTCAGCCAAAATATTCTGGCTCACTCTCTACTGTGTAACTCTCCTCTTTTCCTCATTGTGCATATATTGCTAAAATCTATTTGGAAATGAAAGAAAGTTAATTCTCCAAGGATCTGTGGTATTGTATTGCCTCTGGCTATTCTCACTTTCTTTCCCACATGGTATATTTCCGTCAGCTTTGAAAATTTCTTGTGGTGGTAATTGGCAGTTTACCCCGTTAGTGTTTCCTTTACATTTAAAGTGTTTTTCTCATTAGAGCTATTTCTTATTACATTCCTAATAATGGGGAGGAATAATCCATCTCTCCCAGAGTTACAATGACTCAGGGAGGTTTACAAGGGATTGCTTATTAAACAATTATTAACTGTTCAGAAACCACACATGCATGTGTGTTATTGTAACAGCCACTCATTTCAATAGCAGTGGCTCACTAAATATGCATAAGGCATTTATCTACAATAACAGTTTAACCACCACGCCTGCATTGTGCAACCAGAATGAAATAATGCGCTGTTTTAAGATGCTATCATTTCCTTCTCTGAAATCTCCCCTCCATTCTCACCCTCCAGACCACAGCATGTGCTGAAATTACTGCCTTCCTCTTAGCCATTCAAAGTGGCACAATCATACCCCAGCCTGCAGATACAACTCCCCTGGCTTGCCAACTGCATTAAAATACTATTCAAATCATCCTCCTGGCTTTCAAAACGTTCCTATCATTAGGGCCTCTTAAGTGAGCCCCTTGTTTGCTCTGCTGACATTTTTTCTTCTAATGTTGATGCTAACCAGGCAATACTGAGACAGAGAACAGGAGGATGGATGGACTGTGAGAAACATTCGAAGAGGTGGCCAAAACCCTATCAGGCTGACACCAAAGTAAACCCTTCTGGGAAGCTCAGGAATGAGCCAGGCTAGGGCCATCATCTCTCTTTCCTGAAGTGGGTTCTATTCCAGATGAGCCCACCCAATGCCAGCTGATTTATATGAAGTATGATCAAATATACCGTATATGTATAAATTTTTTAAATGCATTAGAGTGAAAGATACATTGCCACTAGTCCCCACAAAATATCCCCCCGCATTTCAAACATACTTCCTCCCATTCTTGGTGCTTTCTGAAGCAGCTATAGAGGTCCTCTTTTATGAGAGTCATTGTGAGTTATGATCAAAGTAACAGTGCATGTTGCTGCTGAGTGCCATCAGGCAGAAAGGTAGGCTTATAAAAACATTCCAGTTTATTCACTGGATCTAGCACCATGCAACTTCTAGCTCTTCTCACACAGTCAGAAAGACCATAAAGTTACGGAATTAATTTAGGACATGGAGGCAACAAGGACAGGAAAACAATCCCAAAAAGAACTTCCAGAATTCCTCCGGAAAGTGGCAAGAGTGAGGAGATAAGTGTGTTTGAGATGAAGGGGAGCACTTAGAGAGGGATTCACAGCAATTATATTTAGTCTAATAATTTTGAAATTTAAACAATCAATCATACCTCATATGATGCTAGGCACAACCAAGTCTGCATAATAGAAGCTAGACTTTAGGAGTCCTCAGCTTTTCTCTTCTGTAAAATGAAAACTCTTAACTGAATTTCATGATCTCTTTTAGTTCTAAATTTATCTGTAGCAATCCAATATGTGCAGTCAATTTTACTGCAAGTTATATAGATTTTTTAGAATGACTATCACTGTCTTTCAGGTGATCAGATACTTGGAGAAGAAGAGATATGTAAAGAATCAAGACTGAGGACTGTTTCTAGAATTGACACAGAGAGTGAAAGAGAATCAAGAAAAAAAGCTCAGGGTCAACCTAGGGGAGTCAGTAAAGGTTGCAGGAATGAGTGTCTCAGGATGTGTTTTAAAGGATGAGTAGGGAATTTACCGAAAGGGTTGGCTCGCAGTAAACCTTGGGAATTGCACAGGCAAAAATAAGAACAATAACGATTAAATAACACTAAGATCTACTAAACTTTTGTCCTGAGAGGCAAGAAAGAGAAGAAAATTTGTACTAGCTCTGTCTCTCTCTTGTCCTTCTCTCTCTCTTTCTCCTGCTCTCCCTCCGACTCTTCAGATGGAAAACAAGAAACAATTACAGAAGTCTACACAGATGTGCGCCTACTTGAAAATGGCTCATCTTAGTAAACACTTAATCCCCAAAACACAATAATTTAGCAGGTTTCAAACAAACTAAACATTAAACGGTTTCATGTACTTATGTGATTAAAAGATGAGAACATTCACTCCCATTTGACTACCGGATTTAAGTTTTCTATTCAGATTTGGCAGCCCTCAGTCGTACTATAGGGCACTTGGTTGTGCAATGGAAGGTACCATGAAGTACTCACCTCGTGAAAGAGGCTGAGCAGGAGCCTGAAATAAGAGAGGTTGAAATAAGGCTGAGCAAAGAGATGAAATTACCCATGAGACGATGGAGCAAGGTTTCAAATCCAGATAACCTAAGCCAACAACCCATGCACCTAAAGATGAGGATTAACTGCCTCCAAAAAGGAAAAGTCAGTTATAAAAATTAGTCACTGTAAAAATAGTTAATACTGATACAAATGTACTGACTGGCAAAATTTTAGTGATTGTGCAGTGGAATGCTATTTTATATATTCTACATAAAAGAGTACAGAATCTAATTTAATTTAAGAAATAATGTCAGTGCAAATACTAGTAGATGAGTGTTTCCTGAAGTTATGGTATAAAAAATCATTTTTCCAGTGAAATCAATATTCTATACACCACCATCAAAATATTTTTCATTCCACATACAGTAGACCCCATATCTGAAAGGAAACTATACATATTGTGAAAGATCTTCTTTTTTTTGAGACAGGTTCTTGCTATGCAGTTCAGGCTGGCCTTGAGCTCACTTTGTAGCTCAGGCTGGTCTTGAACTCACAACAATCCTGCTGCCTCAGCCTCCTGAGTGTTAGGGTCACAGGCATGCACTGCCTCATCCAGTAGATTTTCTTATTTTAATGACTTTGTTACAGGAATATTCACATGGTCATTTCATCTACACAATGATTCAATTATATTCATATTATAGAAGGCAGAAGTAAAACTGAAGTGACCCCTACCAAGATCTAGAAGTGATCTTTTCTATTGCATGCCTGAAATATACTAAGTAGGAATGAGCATCTCAAAATGTTCTACATGTAATTACAGAACTTCATGGGAATGCCATTGAAAAGGTGACACTCAAACCTCTGAAAGTTCTGTTCTTTCAAAAAGTAACACAGATCCAGAAGTACCTCACAGTGACAGACTATATCGATATATGTATAGATAAAATGTTTGGATATTGTGTGTGTGTGTGTAGCCACTCTTGGCAATTAAAAATTGACTTAAGAAAGAATGAAATGTTGCTTGGTTAGAAAGGAGTTAATGACTTGCAACATATCTAATTGGGATGAATTAAATTATACACATAATTGGAACACAGGTCAGATACTACAGGTGAAATCAAATTGCATAAATAAACATAAACAAATGAGTAGCGTTCCATAGAAAATATTGATGAACAAGGCAATTTTGTCACTGAAACAAAATAAATAGGCTCTAATTAGTGGTTCCTACTGTGCAAAAAGAAATATTTACAAAATTCGTGAAACATGAATGTTCAAATTATTTTTTAATCTCACAAAACATTTCCAAAGTGCATATATTGCATGAATAAATCATATTATTATAGCATAGGGCAGTAATAACATTTTAGTAAAATCCCAGGGTCTGCCAACACCATCTTTGCTATATGAAAATAAGTTGTGTTTCTTACTCAGCTATCAGAAGAGGGCTGCATGTGACCTTTTATAGCAAGTGTAGATAGAAGAGATTGCTGCTGCTTCATAAATAGAGTAGAATAAAAGTTCTTTCATCAGCAAAGGCAGTGTAAGTCTTCAAAGGGACACTTCAGATGGGCCCAGATAATCTATGGATTCACCTCAAATGCAAAAATGTGAACGTCTAGTATAGTAAGATGCCAAAACTTGGCTCAGGAATCGCTAGGTAAGGCCTAACAGAAGTTTAGAACTGTGTGTAGACTGAAAAAGTAAAAAGAAAGCATTTTAGTAACTACAATGGTAACTGTTTATAAGAAATTGAATTTCTAAAGGAAACTACCTGGTTAAACTTCAGAGAAATGATTGTTTTTTCACATAAGTTCAATAGACGTGGTCATTGTAGTTAGCATGGCCAATGCTGATTTTGTTGTAAAAGTAATGTCTACTGGTGAGTTTAGTGGTTCATTTTTGGCTTTGGTAGACTGTGGATATCATGTCAATGGTTCTTAGCCTATGTGGGTAACACCACTCATAGTGGTCCCCTAAAAATACATGTACACATTTCTGGCTGCTAAAATTATTTAGTCATTTCGCAGGTGGGAAAGGGAAAGGATACTGACCAATCTGGACTTTGAATTCTCCCTCATCTTACAGACAGGGAGACCTGTCCCAACCAAAATAGTGTAGTTAAGTCCATTAAGGAACACTGAGCTCTCTCCCTGCCCACTACATTTAAAGTCTAATCTATGCAAATCTGCAACAGTGCTGGTAGTTTTATACCCTGTAAAGAAATCAAAGAATCCAAAACAAAGTTTTCAATGAACTTCCTAACATATATCAAAGAAAAGTCAGACATATCTTAATATATAAACCAGTTGTTCTTAACATGCAATACAGTATTTGAGGTATCCAGACTGAATCTTATTGTTCCAGTGAGGTAAGAAAGAAGTCAAATTGCAAGAAGCAGATTTGGAAGAAAGGTGTATTGTAGTTTTAGAGCTCGGTGTACTGCATCAAACAACAGATATATTCGGCTAGGGGCCCAAGAGCTTAAAATTCATGTAGGAAATGGTCATAGGGGAGAGAATAGAAGAGAAACAACAAATTAATGGACTGCATAATTTTGCAAGACATTTATCTAATATTGTAATAAAGCCCTTTCAGTTTTCTGAAAATCATGTCACAATAGTTTTTGCAAAGAAATGATTTGTTTTCTATGGAAGGCACCTCCAAATGAATCAAACACATTAAATGGCATGACGGAATATCTAGCATGACATTTCCAACAAATATGCAACAGATTCCATATTAAATTCTTGTTTTTAAATAACCATTTGCATATGCAACAGAGTACCTAGCAGTAACATTTTCCTCATAAAAAGGTGCTAATGCTTTGAAACATTCATCACTTGATATCAAGCAAAATGACTTCTTTGAATGAAGAGAATGAAAGTAACCATAAAAAACGAATCACAAAATGTCCCCCCTAATGTTTCAGGAGAATGGAGGTGCCAACACACTCGCTAAAAATGCATAAAATGTATGCAGAATTGTCTTGCTTTTCATCTGACCACTCTCAGAAATACTGTATCATGCACAACGACTGATGTCTAATCAATGACCTATCCATCAGCAACACCTGAACTAGCCCATTGTAACCAAGCCTTCCTCCATGGCCTTTCTGTGAATTTCCTCTGCATGACTGAGACTTTCCTGGGCAGACATCTGCTGTGAGGTTATTCATTCAGATGGATTTGCCTATAGAAGACACATGCCCTCTCTGGTTGTTTTTAAAACCGTTCATTCCAACTTCAGAGGAGATATTTAATTAATTTGTGTGTCTTAGTGACTTGTGATCTTGAGAGGGCGAGAAAAAGTTTCCACCTACATCTTTCCCTTGACTTGTCGGCAGAGGAGAACGATGAGGGTCTAAACCAAGGAGCACAGACTTGAACTATTTCCCAAAAAGAAAACTTTTCTCCCTCTCAAAAACATCTTCCACAGCTGAAGGTTGGTGACTCACGGGAATAACGCTTCAATGTCTTTGCAAGGCTCCCCAGTGAGCAAAAATTGATTTCTATTTAAATATCCCAGAAACTTCACTTATTACTAATTATTCTCTCCTTCTTGACAAAAAGTCTTCAGGTCCTTTTGTGTATGTGTGAGCACATATAGTATCAATACCCTGGCCAGTAAAGTTACTGTTACACCCCGTTTTCTCCTCAAAATTTACCAATGGTTTGTTCATAAATATAGAAAAAGAGAAACTTCTGCTCATGACAAGTTATTATAAAAGACACCTCTTAAAAATAGAAGTTTTTAAAAGACAAAGACATGTTCATGACCTCAGATAGAATTGATAGAATTCATCTGTGGTGTTGGTCACTCCAGGGTCTCTTTAAATATTTATTATAAAGGAACACAAAAGTTTCAGAATTGATTAGAAGCACAAAGATTAAGATACTGAGAAATATTTCAATTGTGCAATTCAGTAATTAATCTCAGCAGACCTTGAATTATATTTTATCACAGCTGAACGCCTCTTTACTGCCATCTACCAGTAGTACCAATTCTGACAATTCACTGTGAAAAGATGTGAATGGGAGAACAAGACTAGTGCACAAACAACCCCTCAGAGTTACACAGACTATATGCCCAGTCTACCGTTGAAGCTTCCCAGTGTCCAGGAGGCTTACAACCTGTTCCATGAAGAAATTAATAGATGCACAGGAAAACAAAAGTCAAAATGTCATCAAAGACCCATATATGTAACTCATCAGATGAACCCAGGGCCTACACCGAATCCCTAACATATTTAATCTATCTGGCATGCTCTATCTCTGTTCTTTTAACTTTGCTGTCTCATAAATAATATTTCCTGATTTGTGATTTTAGGATGGTTGTAGAGGTCACAGCAATCTGTAGAACTTCTGTTGAAATCCCTTTTAAAAAATATTTCAATGATCATATGTTGAAATATATGTATGTATGTATATGCAGGATAGCTAACATAGTTGTACTAGTGACTTCTATCACTTTATTTAAAGGAACAGTTAATGATTAATTATTTGATCAATCTTGCGTGTCTGTATTTGTTTGCCTGAGTATGCACTTTGCACTTATCAATATGTAATATAAGAGCCATTGTTAATTCCCCGTCTCCTTGTCTGTAATTCAGTTTGGCTTATCCTATTCTTGTGCTACTTTGTAGATGGCTGTCTGTTAATATGTTTTCATTCTTTTACTTTTAAAATTTAAAAAAAAGTTGCAGGTACAATAAAGTCTACATACTAAAACTTTACAGAGCAACACTTTCTAGTTGAGAACAGAGTAAATGCAGGTGCAACAGAACGTATCTGCATGCATATTCCATGTGGAGATGAGACTGATAATTGAAATGGAAAAAACAGATACAGACTAATATGCTCTAGGTACTGGAGTTAGCACAAAAGGGCTTTAAAAGCTGTATGTGGCAAAATAATTGAAGGTGGACTATAAGTACACATCTCTAAAGTTGCCACTAAGAATCATGAAACCAAGCACAACCAAAAAGGTGAGGATCTGAAAAGAAGAAAACTATCCCAATGTAATCACAGGAGTCCCAAAAAGCTGAAAATAGAGGCCAGAGAGTCAGCATCAACGTGATGCATCACAAGGCTTGATGTCTACCTTTAAGGTAGACGGGGCTGTGAGCCAAGAAATGTGGGCAGCCTCTAGAAGCTGGAAAAGGAAAGAAATCGGTTCTCTACTCAAGCTTTGAATGCAGCCCTCCCAACACCCTTAGTTTACCCTATTGAGAACCATTTTGGACTTCTCACTTCCCCAACAATAAGAAAATAAATTTCTGCTGTTTTAAGTAAAAAAAATTGTAATCATTTGTTACAACTGAAAATACAAACTGATGTAGTTCAACAAAAGTAAATACCTTAAATATAAGTACATAGATAAGTTAGAGGTAAAGGATGATAAAAGTTCTCAAACAGATTAGCTAAAAGAAAACAGCTGATTATGTTAATGATATACAAAAGTGAGTCTTTGACAGGAAGTATTACATATAAGTGGGGGTATTTCATAAATATGAAAGAATCAGTTTACCTAGAAGACACACTAGTCCTAAATCTTTAAACTTAGAGGACAAAACAGAGTTATAAATGAATCCACTAGGGCTGAGATGGTTCAGCAGTACAGCACCTGCCTGGCAAGTGCTAGGTCCTGAGTTTGACTCCCAGTACCAAAAAAATGAGAAAGTAAGTAAATACATAAATAAATAAATCCACTAGCATCACTGAATAGTTTTTAAACCTGCTTTCACGAATGGAAAGGAGGACAGAATATTGGTGGAGATTCAGAGGATTTGGAGAACTCAATTACTTAAGATGACCCAATAAGAAGTGTACAAATCAAGAGGCATAACTGAAGATAAAACATTCCTTTCAAGTGCATGTGAAACATGTCAAAAACAATTCATGTGTTCATTCATAAAAAAAACTCAATAGATGTCAAGGGATTCAATCATGTAGAGATTATGGGCTCAGGCCCCAGTGAGATCAATTTAGAATTTAAAAGTCAAAAGATAACTAGAAAAATCCACCAATTGCTTGAAAATTCAGCAATATATGTCTAGGAAAAAAATAGAAATATAAAATATTTTGGAATAAATGGAAATGTAATAAAGCAAAATGTATGGAATGCAAGTAAAGCACTGCTTAAAATTATACATACATATAGCTACATATATAAAGATACATATAGATATATAGAAAGAAACAATAAATGTACACACTCTTCAGGGAAAACAGGGCATGATTTTTTTAACAGATCATATTGCCCTCATAAGGGGGACCCTAGAAGATGTAATACATCACAGAAAACCCACAACTCTGGGAGAAAAGAAATGGATATGCATGTGCAGCAATCACAAAGACCAAGGTTATCCAAGCAGCAGTTCAGTGTACAAACAAATATCTGGAAGCTAGTGGTCACCACTTTGAGCACTTCTTGTAATTGTAGAGGCCAAAAGTGATACGGATCAACCTCACGTCTCAATAAATTGTGATATTATACTTATAAAAGCTTTTCTTTTCCTAAAGTGTGTATATATTTTGTGGCCCTCTCATGTACTCTGTTGCATGCTTGCTTTCACTCCTTGTCTTTCTCTCTGTCTGTCTGTCTCTCTCTCTCTGTCTCCCCCCTCTGATATATGTATCCAAGTTTCTGCCTTAAGGAAGAAAATATGAAAATTTAAGAAAATATAAGAAAGGTGTATTTGTTACTTTTCTCTCTTGTCACTGAGACAAAATACCCAACACCCAAATTAAGGAAGGAAAGGTTGATTTACCTCGCTGTTTGCGGAGGTTTCACTCCATACTTGGCTGGATCCAAGGCAGAGTGGCACATGGCAGAGGGCAACAGTTGATGGCAGCAGAAGATAGCAAAAGCCAAAAGAGGAAAAGGGAGGAGAACTGGCAGGGGGAGCAAGCCTCTTTCCCTTCCTTATATTGTATGCAAATTATCTGCCCCAGGGTGGATGAAGCACTCACACCCTAATCCCATCATTGGATCATTGATCAATCATGAACTCTATAAGCCCATCCATGACTGCATAAGGCTTTGGGAGGACATGCAGACACTAACTATAACAAAAGGAAATATTCAAGATAAAAATTAATAAAACAGGACACAGATACATAAACTTCAATATAATTGATAGTTGTTTCCTTGAAAAGCTTTTTATGATCTTATTTATAAAGCCTGAACAAGAAAAAAAGGAAACAAAGCACACATATCAAGAAATAATGAGGGTATCACTGTACAGGACACAAAAGGATAATGAGGGAATGTTATGAGCAAATTTATAGCAATGAATCTGACAAACTAGAGGAAAGGGATAAACACACCAAAAAATACAAATTACCAAAACTTATGGAAATAATGAAAATTCAAACCCACAATTAAAACCTTTCCACAAAATCCCAGAAGCCTTTTTGGAGAAGTGCCTCCAAACGTGTAAGAAAGAAACACCACCAAACTTAAAGCAAGTGAATAAATGAATAAAATAAATAAAGTGAAAAGACATATTCGAATTTATTTTATAAGGCTAGGATAACCCTGATAGAAGCCTAAGGAAGTATATTACGTGAAAAGAAATTACAAACCATTGTGTTCATGAACATAGACATACAAGTTGTAAATAAATTATTAGCCAATTAAACATAAGAATACATAAAAATGGATGATAGAACATGATCAAGTGGTCTTATTCCAGCAACGCAAGATTGGTTTAACATTCAAAAGTCAATATAGCATGAACAATATTAGACAAAATTTGTGAGTTTACTGCATCAAAATTAAATAATTTCCTCTTTAGAAGACACCATTAAGCAAAGAAAAAGAGAAGTCATACACTGTGAAATTACATATGAACCATATATATATAAAACACAGTGTTTACATCCAGAATACGAACAACTCAACTTTTAAAATAAGCTAAAGATTTTATCACTTTACAAAAGAAGATATAAAAATGGAAAATAAACACATGAAAAGAAGGTCAACATCATTAGTCATTGAGGAAATGTACATAAAAACCAAAATGAGATTCCATCATGACCAACAAGAATGACTTGTATTGTTCACAAAAGAGAAAAAATAATCCTAAAATTTATTTGGAATCAGAAGAGACTCAAATAGCCAACACAATCCTGAACAACAGAGCAAAGAAGCGGGTATTGCAATCCTAGATTTCAAGGATTGTTACAAAGCTACCATGATAAAAACACTATGGCTCTGACACAAAAAGAAACATGTGGGTCAAATGAATAGAAATGAGGGTGCAGGAAAACAACCTCACACACCTTCAGCCATCTGATATTCAACAAAGAGGCCAAAAACACAAGCTGGAGGAAAGATAGCCTCTTTAATGCATGGTAATGAAAAAATTGCTTATTCACATACAGAAGAATGAATCTAGATCCATATCTCTCATACTGTGCTAAAATCAAATCAAAATGGATCAAAGACCTAAATATAAAAACAGAAATATTGAATCTGCCAGAAGGAAAATATTATAAAACTCTTAAATTCATAGGTATAAGTAAACACTTTCTGAAGAGAACCTCAATTGCACAAGAAATAACAATTAACTAATGGGATTATATTAAATTAAATAGCTTCTACACAATAAATGAAATGCTCATAGAGGAAGAGACAACCCACAGAATGAGAAAAAAAATTTTGCCAGCTACTCCTTAGACAGAGGATTACCATCTACATTAGGATTACCATCAAGCAATTATACTCTTCGAAATTTTTAAAAACTTAAAATATGGGCAATTGAATAGACAATAAGTATATAAAAGATCCTCAACTGGCCATTACATCACTGGCCATTAGAGAAATACACATCCAAACCACACTGAGATTCCATTTTACTTCAAAAAGAATGAGTACCATCAGTAACTCAAAGCTCAACAATGGCTGGTGAAGTTTTGAGAAGAAAGAAACCCTTTTACACTGTTGGTTGGCAGGTCAATCAGTATAAGTGCTATGGAAATCAGTAGAGTCCTCAGAAAACTAAAATGAGAAATACCATGTGATCTGGCTACCATGCTTCTGAGTATCTTCCTGAAAGAGCTGAAGACATCATATTACAGTGATACAAGCATACCCATGTTTATAGCAGCACAAAGCACAATAGCTAAATCTTGGAAACCGCCTATGTGCTCATTAACAGAGGAATGGATAAAAGAAATGTGGTGTGTATACACCATGGAGTACTATTCCACCATACAGAAGGATAAATCTGCATCATTTTTAGGGAGAAAAAAATGCACCTTGTGACCATAATGCTATGTGAAATAAATCAGACACAGCAGGTCAAATATCACATGGCTTGTCTCATATAAGAAACCTAAAGTATAAATATTTAAAGAGCAAAATACTAAAAATGCTATGACAGGAAACAGGTAGTCTCTGTGGAGATGGGAAGGAGCTCTGGGGGGTTGGAGATGATGGAAGGAGGGGAAGAGAGGGTGGAACAGAGAGAAAGGGGAGAGAAAGAGAAGCAAAAAAAAGGATTAAAAAGCGACCTGTATAGGTTTCACTTCCCCTTAATGAATGTGTTTATTAGGTATCACAATCATATACTAATTTTAAAAAACATAAAATAAAAGGAGTCCAAATTCATTAAGAAAAGTGATGGACACTACAGGTGTTAGCAAGAATATGGAGAAACTGGAACTCCCATCCATTACTGATAAGAATGTAAAATTGTACTGCTGTTTTTATACTTTCATAGTTTTTTTTTTTTTTTTTTTTTTTGCAGTACTGGGAATCGAACTCAGGATCCTGTGCTTGCTAGGCAGGCGCTTATTCCACTGAGCTATATCCCCAGCCCAGTTTCATAGTTTCTTAAAAGTTAGGCATATCCTCCTCTACAACACAGCAATTTCAGTCATATATTATTTACACAAAGGAAATGAAAACATAAGCCCCCACAACAAAAACTTGCACCCAAATGTTTTCAGCAGCATTATTCGTAGTACCCCTATTGTAGTCAGAGTATGCATGGGGATAGATTTAATACCAGACACAATACCAGACACATAATTTATAGGCGGATCTTATAATATTCACCCAAAAAGTCAAATGCAGAAAAGTGCAGGTGTTCTTTCCAAGTGCTAGAAACCCGAAGAAGGCAGCCGAAGTTCTGGATCCCATGGTGATGTTCCACAGGAGTCCGTCCAGCAGCCTAGAGCCCTTAGCAATGTCTCATGAAAGTCTGTATCAAGGATCTGCACCAGAAAAGGCCCTAAGGTCAGTGGTGGAAGCCAGAAAGTCTGTGCTAGATAGGTGAAGGATCTATGCCAGAAGGCTCAGGAATCTATCTGCACTGGAGCCAGGAAGATGCCCAAGGCAAGACCAGAGCTCCCCAGAAGAAAACAAAAGCCATGCCTGGTGACATCAAGAACAGAGGCTCCTCTGACGCTGAGTTCTTATCAGGAAAACAAGCTGCAGCAAGCTTCTCCATGAGGCTCAACAGTATACAATCCTCCCCTCTAATTCTCCTTTTATGCCCTTGGCAACAATCTTCAAGTGGGCCTCCCATACCCAGAACTACTGACTCAGTTCTACTGGGTGTTCCCACTTAAACTGATCATTAGGTAATCCACCACAAGCCCCAAATGGGGAACAAGCCAAATGGGTTTCCAATGGTAAAAGAATGACAAAAGTGTAACATCTCAGTATAACAATACATTAGAACGCTACTCAGAAAAAAAAGGGTTAACTGATGCAATATGCAAATACCATGGATGGGTTTGAAAAACATCCTGAAAGCAAAAGACGCCACACACAAAATGCTGTGATTCATCTGATTACATTTGTGTAATTTTCTAGGACAGAGAGTATTACTATAATGATAAAGAAATGATCAGTGGTTGCCTGGGTTTGAAATGGAGATGTATAACCACACATGGGGATTAATGGGAAGAATAATCACAAAGGGATTTTTAAACAGACTTTATTTTTAGTGCTGTTTTAAGGAAAACTAAGAGGAATGTACAGGTTTCTAATATGCCCTCTGCTTCCACACACACACATAGGCTCTCCCGATAGCTACAACTCATACCACAGTAGTGCACCTGTGCTATAGCTTGAATGCATTCCCCAAAAGTTTGTGTGTTGAATACTTAATCCCTGAAGGTGAATGTCAATGGTATTTCAGTGTGGGAGATTGGAGAGCTAATAGGATTAGATGAGGGGTTGGGACTATGACACCTACGATGGTATTAGTAGCTGTATAAAGACAGAAAAGGAGACCAGAGCTAGTACACTTGCTCTACCTCACCGTGTTATGCCTTTCATTATATTACCACCTAACAAGTAGTCCTTCAACTGATGCCGAGCAGATGTCAGCATCATGTCATATGCCTGGATTTGTTATCCTCTAGAGCTGTAAGAAACAAACTTATTTTCTTTATAAAGTAATCACTTTCAAATATTCAGTTACAGCAACAGAAAACAGAGTATGACAATTTGTCACAATCAATGAACTTACATCAACACATTGTTATTACCCTATAGTTTATATGAGGCCTGAGGAATACCTCAGGACTAACACCTGGAGTTGTATGTTCTATGGTTTTGACAAGTGTACTATGCCATGTGTCTACTGTTACACTATCATGCAAGACAGTTGCACAGACCCTATGAATCTTCTGTGTCCCAGCAACTGACCCCTCCTTTCCTCCCTAACCCTCAGAGAGCACTGATTTATTTAACGTCTCCATTAGTTTTACCTTTTTCAGAATATCATATATTTGAAATTCTTCAGTATGCTGCCTTTTCAGGTTGGCTTCTTTCATTTAGTCATATACATTTAAATCTCTCCCAAAATAAGTTTTGAAAAGTGATGGAAATGCTCCAACCTTGGGATGTGGCATGAAAAGGTGCTCTACATCATCAGTCACCAGGAAAATACAAATAAAAAGCACAATGAGAGGGTGCTGCAGGGTGGGGATTCTGTTTCAGTGGCTGTTGTAACTTCTCATCCTCACTCTGGGTTCGACAACAGCTCCCAACCGCCATTGCCTCTTCTCCTGGCTGCACCCTCTCCTCTCCAGACCTGGACTAGCTCTTGGAACTCCGCTCTCCCCTGGCCAAGTCGGGAGGCTTCCGTGAGTACTGCTATGATTTGAACGCTCCCTCTAAAGTTAATGCTGGACCACCGAGTGCGATTGCGGTAGGACGGACCCTCCCAGCTCCTGAACCTCAACAGCTCACAGGCGGCTGCAGCCAGGAATTTTTGGAGGCGGCAGGGCAGAGTAAACCCGGAGCACGCGTTCCTCGGGCAGACTGCGCCGCTCTGGGCAGCGGTCTGGGATCCCGCTCAGAGCCCCGCCCCCACAGCCGGCACCATCCTCGGCCAGAGAGTGGGAACTGCGGCAGCTGCGGTCGGCAGCTCCTGCAAGAACGCCGAGGAGGCAGAGAAGCATCAGGGAGCACCGGGATCTCCTGCCGGCAAGGATCTCGGAACAGGTGAGCCGAGTGAGCACCGCAGCAGGGTTTCTGAGTCGGGAAGAAGCTCGACCCAGGGAGATACATCTGAGCGGCATTCCTGCCTGCAGGATCCCAGGGTGAGTTGATTGGGCGCCCTGACCAGTTTTTTTGAGTCGGAGAGAAGCTCTGCCCAGCGAGGGACATCCGAGCAGCTCTACTGACTGCACGGTCCCTGGGACAGAAGAGCTGGCAGGGCGCACTGACGGGATTTTTGAGTGGGGGAGGAGCTCCACCCAGGGAGGAACACCTGAGAGGCCCCCTGCCTGCAGGGTCCCTGGGGCGGCGAGCTGTTTCTGTGCCCCAGCCAGGCCTTGGGGTAGGGAGTAGAAACTGAAATCTCAGCAGATAGCTTAAGGGACATTCTCCCAAAGAGAAGGAGTCCTTGGAGCAGCCTCTGCAGCAGACCTTTGCCTGCTGAACTGCCTGGGGAATTTATAGCTCAACATTTTGAATCTGATACCCAAAAATGGGAAAACAGAGGAATAAAACGCAGTCTCAGAACTCAACCCCACCAGAAAAAGTTCTGAATGTGAGGATACAGGGGAACCAGGAAGCCACATACCTACAAGTTATGAAACAATTGCATCCAAAATGAAACAATTCCAACAGTCCGTAAAAGAGCTTAAAGCAGAATTAAGCAACATACTTGCAATGATCTCTCAGATAAAAAAACGAACTGAAAACAATAATGGAAGAAATGTTCCATACACATAGAGAAGAAATAGATAAAAGACTAGAAGAAAATAGGAAACAAATGGAAACGTTACAAGAGCAATTTAGGAATGAATTACCAAGAATGAAACAGGTCCAAAGAGAATGCCAGGATTTCAAATTTTACACTGAAAGCTTGAAAAACCACTTAAATGAAACCGAAGATAGAATTTCAGAACTTGAAGACAGCATGGCAGCTTATGAGTGTGAAAGAAAGGATAATATCATCAAAGACAAAAGAAAAATCAATCCAACAGCTCCAAGATGAGGCAAAATGTAATAATATTTGAGTAATAGGAGTCAGTAAAACAGCAGGAGACCATACAAACGATATAAAAAGAGTATTTGCTGAAATAATAGCAGAAAATCTCCCAAACAAGGTAAAAGATACTGAAGTTCAGTTAATCGAGCCATATAGAACCCCAACGATCCATAACCCAAAGAAAAACACACACAGATATATAATAGTCAAGATCCCAGATATCCAGCAAAAGAACACAATATTAAAAGCTGCTAGAGAAATGAAACAGATCACCTATAAAGGAAAGCCCATCAGAATCACAGCAGACATCTCAACGGAAACCAGGAAATCAAGAAGAGCTTGGAGCGAGGTATTACAGATTCTGAGACAAAACAACTTCCAACCCAGACTGATGTACCCTGCAAAACTATCCCTCAAATTCAATGGAGAAATAAAATATTTCCACGACAAAGAACAACTGAAGAACTTTATGAGTGCCACACCAGCATTGCAAACAGCACTAAAAGATATTCTAGACAGAGAAAAAACAGACCACAATTCCAAGAACAACAATAGAAATATCTCCCTAAACAGAACAAGCAAGTAAACAGGCACCAAAAGAAGGAAAACAACAAGTAAATAACATGACTACAATAGGCCAAGATATAACAATTATAACCATTAATGTAAATGGCCTCAATTCAATATTCAAAAGGAAAAGATTGGAAGAGTGGATTAAGGAACACAATCCAACGATATGCTGTATACAGGAAACACATTTTACTCAAAAGGAAATCCACAGATTGAAAGTTAAAGGTGGGAAAACAATCCTCCATGCAACAGGTCCCCAGAAAAAAGCAGGAGTAGCTATTATGTTTGCAAACAATGTAAACTTCAAACCAAACACAATCAAAAGAGATAAAGGAGGCCATTACATACTAGTTAGGGGAAAGCTGCAAGAGGAAGAGGTAACAATCCTAAACATTTATGCACCAAACCATGGAGCACCTAACTTTACAAGCCAAATCTTAACAGACGTAAGAAATCAAATAACCAATAGCACTATTTTAATAGGGGACATAAACACCCCTCTGACGCAAAGAGACAGGTCAACTGGACAGAAACTCAGCCAAGAAATAACAGACCTGCACCAAAAGAGTGAACACATGGACTTAGTAGATGTATACGGAGTGTTCCACTGAACAACATCAGAATACACATTTTTCTCAGCTGCACATGGGTCTTTCTCCAAAAGAGACCACATTTTAGCCCATAGAGCATATCTACCTAAATGCAAAAGAATTGAATTTATCCCATGCATATTACTGGACCACAGTGCAATGAAATTGGAAATTAATGACCAAGAGAACTCCAAAAGCCACATAAACACTTGGAAATTAGACAACAACCTCCTGAATAACCAATGGGTCACACAAGAAGTTAAAGAAGAAATTAAAAATTACCTACAAATAAATGAGAACGCAAGTACAACCTACCAGAATCTGTGGGATGCAATGAAAGCAGTCTTCAGAGAGAAATTTATAGCAATGAACTCATATACAAAGAAAATAGAAAGAGAGCAAATAAATAACCTAATGATACACCTCAAACTCTTAGAAAAAGAGCAACAAGCCAAACCAAGAGCCCAAAGAAGGGAGGAGATTATAAAACTCAGGGCAGAAATTAATGCAATTGAGATGAAGAAAACTCTACAAAAAATTAGTGAATCAA
>PVLD010014906.1:0-50623 GCA_004027595.1 Dinomys branickii
GAGGGGGGCGGCAGTGCTGCGCGCACAGTCCCTTCTCCAGGGGAGCGGGCAGGGGAGGGGGGCGGCAGTGCTGCGCGCACAGTCCCTTCTCCAGGGGAGCGGGCAGGGGAGGGAGGCAGCAGTACTGCGCGCACAGTCCCTTCCCAGTGTCCCCAGAAGCAAACCCAGGAGGAGGTGGCAAACGCCATGTCTGGGGAAGGGGCAAGCGCAGCCACTGGGGTGGGATGAAGGAGGGTGTTTATTTCTTGTTACCAGGGGACTGCGGGGAGGGCTGCTTCCCCTCCTCGCCCTCCTGCCTCTCGCAGCCTGCTGGTTTCCGGTCTGCAGCGCCACCAGGGGCCGCCCGCCGTCACTCCCCTCCACCCCACACTCGTGCCCCGCCCTGTCCACATGCACTTACCCGGCCTGGTCTCTAGCCTGCCTTCCCCCATTCCCCGCCCACATAACACCACTGTCCCATGGTCCAGCCATCAGGGAAGGAAGGACCTTCATGTGTCCACTCTGTGGGTCCCTTTCCAGCAGCTGCCAGAGTGGGGCAGGGGCAGGCAGGGGACAACCCTGGCTAGGCAGAGCCATGGGGTGACGAAGGCCAGGCCCCGCTGCAAGGTGCTGCATAACCCCGCGGCAGGGCCTGGGCCCCACGGGCCCCACATGCTACATGATACTGGAATTCGAGGCCTCACGCTGTCTGGGAACTTAGGTCGGGGACGGGGGCTCCAGGGACACAGTGGACAGGAGGGCTCCCCCTCGGAGCTCCCAGATCCTGCTGCACAGAAAAAGCAGTTGGGTGGGGACCAGGGACTGTGTCCTTTTTGGTAGAGAAGAAAGAAGGGGAACTTCTCTGAGTCCTTCCTGCTTTTGTGAACAGAAAGGAACTCAGGATGGGGCAGGGAGGTAATGAGAGGGAGGCCTGCTGGAGGGAAGGGAGGGACAGGCCCCCTGCTTATGACCCTGGCCCAGCACACACTAGGCGAAGCAGGATGGGACATCTGTGAGAACCACCAAGCACTGGCTCCCTGACTCCAACCCTAGAAGTGGGGCTCCAAGTGACCAGGAGGAGAGGGGCTGGAACCGCAGGCCAGAGCCACCACTCAGGGACGGGGCGGGGCTGTATTGGAGGTACCCTCGGGGCCAGGCGGCAGAGGCCTCCCACTTAGGTGTAATTCAGTGCTGCTGGCCACCCTGCCTCGGTGCAGCACAGGTGACCTCTGGCGGAGATTACCAACCCCAGGAGCCATCTACAAACTTCCAGGCATGTAAGTGAATAATTACCATGGTAATTAAATTCACAGTAATAAAAGCAGCAATACTAAAAATAGTCATACTGAAGACATAGGCTTCACCAGTCTTAGAACTAAATGCACGTTTTTTGGAGACACAGTCTCATATGTAGTCTAGGCTGGCCTAGAATTCACTAGGGAGCCCACTTTGGCCTTAAACTCCTGGGGCATTACAAGTGTGCGCTATCACGCTATGCTTTAAACGCACATGTGGGAGTGGTGAAGATGGATTGGACACATTTTAGTAACACAATTGCTGCTCAAGACTGAGGACAAACCCAAGTGTGGAAAAAAGCTATTGTGCAGTGACCAGCCTGGACCACCACATACGGCAGGCGCAGACCTGAGTCGTACCTGATTCAGGGTCTTCTGCAAATGTGGGGTGCCCATGCGGTCTGCCATGTGCCGGTATGCAGGGTGGGAGAGGAAGAACTTCCTCTCGGCGGCCAGCGCTGCGCGAATGTCCTTCTTGCCCTCGATGTCCTTCTGACTGCGGTTCACCACGCCAATGTAGCCTGCAGGGGCAGAGGCGGTCAGGCCGGGGGGCCGGGGTGTCCACATGGACCTGGCCCGGGCCTGGCGCACAAGGCAGTACCCACAGGCGGCGACAGCTGGACAGTGCGCACGGAGGCTGTGTGAGGGGGGACAGAAGACACAGGCAGAGGCAGGCAGGGAGGCAGCAGCGCAGCTCGGCAGTGAACGCTGGCCTAGCAGGCAGGAGGCCTTGGGCTCCATCCCCAGCGGCACAGAAATAAATGAATAAATAAGGGCAGGTGTGGTGATGACCACTCTGATCCCAGCTACTTGGGAGGCTGAGGTAGGAGCGTTGCAGGTTTGAGCCCCGCCTGGCTGACTTCACAACTTAGCAAGGTCCTACTGCAAAATCCAAACGCAGAGGCTGTAGCTCACTGTGGAGAGAGGCTCCATCTCCATCCGCCCTGACACACTCGGAAGAGCCAGGAGAGCCAGGACTGCTGACCACGGGCCGGGGCACCCAGCAAGAAGGATGACCCGGCAGGCACCATGGGAAATAAACTTCCCTCGGTGGCAAGCAGAGGGTGGGTGCTCCGTGAACAGTATCACTGTTTGGAGCAGGATTAATGTTGGCAAAGGTAGGTAGGGTCCAGGTGAGGAAGGGCACAGTGATAAACACACGCATTTGGTTACATTTTCTTCATTGTTTTGTTTTGCTTCTAAGACGCAGTCTCACTATTAATTCAGGCTGGCCTGGAATTCACTATGAAGCCCAGGATGGCCTTGAACTCTTGGCGATGCTCCCACCTCAGCCTCCCAAGTGCTGTGCTACCATACTGTATCTCCTTCACACTGGGGGCTGTCTGTATCCCTCCTGAGAGGGCGCTGTGCCCGTCACCTATCCTGCTGGGCTCATTTTACAGACCGGAAGTGAGGCATGCCAATGTGGGGCCACGATAGGAATAAGATCTGAACCCAGTTCTGTGTGAGGCCAGGCTCCTGCATGTGTGATAAAGGGGATGCGGAGACAGCTAGAGGCAAGGAGAGGCCACTCATGGGGCATTTTGGTCCCTTTCAAGGTACAGGGGCTGAGAGTCCTGCCAGCAAGGACAGAGTCTCCGGCTGGCGCTGAGGCTGGGACCATGCCGGAGCCACGCCGGAGCCACGGTGGCCAGGGTTCCTGGAGAGGGGGAGCCGCTGTTGGACTGGGGCATCAGGAGAAAGAGGGGCCCGTGCTGTGGGCTCCATGCCCTGCCGGGGGACCTAGTTCAGGGGCTGCCCTGGGGCGGGGTGGCCATGGGTCCCGTGGTCAGTTTCCTCATCAGCCTGGCCTCTTCGGACCAGTGCCCCAGCGTCACCCCCAGCCCGATCCACACCACTCCGACCACACGCCCTTCTCATCAGGGACCACTGCACTACACAGGGGCTTGGGGGCACTCCTGGAGGTGCAGAAGGTGAGGGACAATCAAGGTCTGAGATCTTCCCCAGACTATTCCAGGAACCAAGGCAGCAACTGCCACGGCAAAGGAAAAGTTCAAGTGACATGGACAGCCACGGGGACAGGCAGGTGACACCGCTGAGGGTGAACCCCAGGGAGGTGTGGCCTGAACAAAGAAAACAAAGACCTGGGTGGCTCTTGGCACCAGGACACAGCAACAAATAGAAACAGCCTTGGCACCTAACAGACAAGAATGGTGGGACAGCCTTTGGGCCCCTTTGAGGAAGTGCCCAGAACATTGCAGAGTCTCCTGGAGGACATGTGGAAATGTCCCAGAACATGCAAGTGGGTCACGAAGAGGCACACTGCTGGGGTGCGGGGCTCAGAGCCACGTCTGGCCACTGCCTAGCTCTGGGGATGGGTCCACACTCACCGCGCCTCAGTGTCTTCCTCCATAAAATGGGCACAGAAACAGACCCCTTTGCTGGATCATGGACTAAGCACTGAGCTGAGAACACTACCTGGTACATAACAGGCAATTAATAAACTTTCACTGTTTTCAGGTTTAAAAATGAAAAAACTTCCTGAGCACACACTTTGAAGATATCAATTTGCAAAGTAGCAACTACTGTTGGTTTTCTGATGCTCTGTCTATAATTCAATTCTGATCTTACTGTTATTGTACTACTTTGTGCTTCTTTGTTAATGCTTTCCGGTTTCTTTTTTCTGTTTCTTTTTTTTTCCTGTTGTTGAGATGATTAATTGTTTGACCAATTTCACATGTCTGTATTTATGTTCATGAATATACACTTCGAAAATATCAATAGGTAAAGCAACAACCATTGTTGAGTCCATGTCACATTGTCTGTAAATCAGTTTTGATTGTACTATTTCTTATGCTACTTTGTGTCTGTTTGTTAATATGTTTTTGTGCTTTTACTTTTAAAATAAAAAAAAAAAAAAGAAAAAAACTAGCCAGGTGTGGTAGGGCACACCTATCACGCCAGTACTCTGGGAGGCTGAGACAGGAGGACTGCCAAGGTTGAGCCCAGCCGAGGTTAACTTAGCAACTTAGCAAGGCACTGTCTAAAAATGTGAAAAGGGGGCCGGGGATATAGCTCAGTGGCACAGCACCTGCCTGGCAGGCCCAAGGTCCTGAGTTCGATTCCACATATACACAAATAAAAAGGGATGTGGACGTAGCTCAGCATGAAGGCCAGGGGTTCCATGGCTAGCATCACAGACAATACTAGCAATAGCAACAGTAATAGCAGTAATGTCAAACCAGCAGAAGCAAAACAACAGTAGTTGACGAGGACATTAGGGGACTCCGTATGAACTCTGTAACTGCCGAGGTGGGACCCCAGCCACGCCCACAGAGGCTCCTCGGAAAACCTGCCTCTGCGTCTGGAGGGTCTGGAAATGTTCACAGCACGAAGTAGTAAAGGAATTAATGGAAGGCAGCTGCTCTGCACCCCCAACGCTGCAGAACAAAACAAAGGCGGCACCCACCTCTCCGCAGGGGCAGCAGCTTGTTCTCCAGGACGTCTCTGGCGTCCGTGCCGTCATCCATCAGGTCGAGCTTGGTGATGACGCCGATGGTCCGCAGGCCTGGATGAGCACAGTGCCGTGAGAGGAGCGCCACCCCCCCCCGCCTGGGCCCGCTTCCCAAGTGACCCACGAGGGCAGACACGGCCCTGGGCCACCCCCCGTCCCCAGAACCCAGAGCGTGCTCACAGCCCAGCCTGGCCCTGGAGCATCAACCCCAGCACGCAGGGCCGGTGTCAGTTCGGGCACCAAGAGGGTGACTTTGGGATCTCGCAGGGACCCCACTTGGTCTCCACTCCCCAGGGAGAGCGTGGGCTGGTACCACGCCAGAGGGCGAGGGGCCCACGTGTGTGAAGGCCCGCCATGCTGGTGGCCAGCAAAAGGATGGGGGCACCAAGGTCAAGGGAGGTACCGAGGAGGGGGCGTGTACGTGGCCAGAAAGAGTCCAAGTGTCCAGGACAAAGGCCCGGGTAAGTCACTGAAGGCCTGTGCCACGGACAGCAACACCAGCCCGACACCAAATGACATGGTCAGGTTGGCATCAAACACGGGCATGTGCACATACATACACAACAGAAAAGGGGACATGGTGGAGCTTTAAAAACTAAGAGTTTAAAATGGGCATGCTGGCACATACTTGTAATCCTAGCCCTAGGGAGGCTGAGGCAGGACAACTGCTGTGAGTTCAAGGCTGCAAGTTCAAGGCAGCTTGAGCTACATAGTGAGTTCAAGGCCAGCCTAGAACATACAGAGACCCTATCTCAAAACACCAAAACAAAACAGAGGAGTGTGGTGGCACAGGCCTGTAATCTCAGCACTCTGGAAGGCTGAGGCAGGAGGATCACCAGTTCCAGCCCAGCCTGCGCAACCCTGTCTGAAAATAAAAAAGGGCTGGGGATGGAACTCAGTGCAGAAGCCCCAGGTTCAACCCTCGCACCACAAAAAGTGTTCCTGTCTGTGCCATGCTTAGGTAACATCCCCAGCAAACTCTAAAGCCCTACGGCAGCCTCAGCAACCTGCACAACCGGTTCCCTGCAAGCCCTCTCCCTTTCTCTACAGCACTGGGGACAGAACACAGGGCCTTGGCACTGAGCTTCACCCCTACCCCATTCTATGGTTTTATTCTGGGACAGGGTCTCACTAAGACTGGTGATCCTCCTGCTGCAGCCTCCCAGAGGGCTGGGATGACAACCTTGTGCTACCACACCCACACCCGCCCCTCTGGCCCTCACCCCACTCCGTCCCCACAGACAGCTGTGCCACAGCCACACAGACCCCTCGGTGGCAACATCCCGGGGTCAGAACACCCCAGGGCCAGGTCATCCCACTGTCCGTTCTCCTGGGTTTGGCCTCTTCACGTATCTGCTCTTGCCCAAACCTCATTTCCTCAGGAGCCCCGTCACCCCTGGGGCTCCCCCTTCTTGCCAGCCGCCACCCTGGGCAGACCTCTCATGCTCCCTCAGTGGAGCGTCAGCCTCCCAGCTGTTCCTCGGGTCCCCTGCTGGGGCTCCAAAGCCCAGACCCAGCCTGGCACACCGGGGGCACCTAACTATGTCCTAACTGGCCACCTGACAGGCTGGACTCTGGTGCCCTGGGCTCAGCCGCTGCCACCCACTCCTCCCCCCGCCTGAGTGGCCTGCGAACCCCCTCCTGCCTTCAAGGTCAGGCAGCTGAGCAGCACATGGGGATCATCAGCCCGGGGCCCTCACGGCAGCCCTGCAGCTGAGATTGCTGCTCCCGCTGTGACACAGGTGACCACCCTGCGGGGAGGATGAGCAACTCTCAGTGGCTATGCCCCTCAAGGGTAATGCTGGATCTTTTCGTTTTCATTTTTTTGAGATAGGGTCTCACTATGTAGCCCAGGCTGGCCTCGAACTTAGGGAGATCTTCCTGCCTCAGCCTCCCAAGTGCTGGGAATATAGAGTGCTACGATTACACGCTTACATTACCATGCCTAGGTCCCCTACAGCCTCCTGAGGGGACAAGAGGCCTAGCTGCTACTCGGCTTGCTTTCCTTGATCATTTTCAAACAGTTTTAGGCCCACCAACCAGGGCCCAGACCACTGGTAGCGAACCTGTGGCTGCTGGTATCACTGAAAGCTCTGAAAGGCGCTCTATCACTGGCCTAGACCCCCCAACGCTGAGTCCACATCAAGCTCTCTATCAGTGGGCGACCCCGGGAATCCGTTAGTGACAGAGCTGCGCGATGCCACACCCGACCTCCCTCCTCCGCACTGGCACGGGGGTGCATCATGCCCAAGGAAGGGTAACCAGCTGGCCCACGGTGGCCTCCCAGGGACAGGTGAAAGCAGGCCAGAGGAGGGGCCTCTGCCCCATCCCGTCGGTACCTTGGGGGTCAACCTCCTTGGCCAGCTTGAGGGCATCGGAGTTGGCCAAGTCCATGTTGGCAGGCGTCACGGCCAGGATCAGGCTGCTCTCGCGGCTAATGAACTGCAGGATCATGTCCTTGATCTGGTACTCGATGTCGGGGGGCTGGTCCCCCACGGGCACCTTGGTGATGCCCGGGAGGTCGATGAGGGTCAAGTTCAGCACTGAGGAGAATCAGAGGAAGGGGGTCAGAGGCTGGAAAGGCAGCCACGCTCCGCCCTGTGGGGTCCCTGCCCTGCCCCCAAGGCCCTCAGGGGGCAGATCAGGGATGCTGCTACCTCTGGCTCCTGCTGGGCCACACCTCTTTCTTTTCTTTCCCTTACTTTCTTCCTTTACTATGGTATAGGACGTCAAATTGAGGGGTACTCTGCTACAGTTACCTCTGTAGCCCCAGTTTATTTTTGGAGACAGCGTGTTGCTATGTTGCCCAGGGGGGACTAGAACTTGCAATCCTCCTGCCACAGCCTCCCACAGTGCTGGACGCCAGGTGTGTACCACTATGCCCAGCACCTTGCATTCACTAGGTGAGTGCTCTGCTACAGAGCCACACCCTCAGCCCTGGCCTACACCTTTGTACCAGCAGTCCCTCTGTGAGGGTCCCTATCAGAGACACTCCGCACCTCCTCTACTCCAATGACACGGACCTGAATTCTACAAACGGCTAACTAAATTCTAGTCCATCCTTCCATCCATCCATTCAGCCAATGCCAAGGAAGCCTTAGAAGCAAAATGACAGTGCTTTGATAAGAAATACACTCTGAATCTAGGCATGGTGGTGCACACCCGTAATCCTAGCACTTAGGACGCTGAGGCAGGAGGATCGCCAGGAACTCAAGGCCAGCCTGGGCGACATAGCAAGGTTCTGTCTCAAAAAAAACAAAAAACTACTCCGAGACAGTCACACACACACACACACACACACACACATGACGAGGACTAAGAAGTCCCTGGGTTATGCCGCAAATATACTATATGCACACCTATGACATACACACACATACTGAGGGCACAGAGGTGCACGCACACCTACGATCCCTGAACTTGGGAGCCTGAGGCAGGAGGATTGCCACAAGTTTGAAACCACATAGTGAGACCCTGTCTCAAAAAACAAAACGGAGGAAGGCTGGGCATGGTGGCGCATGCCTGTAATCTCAGCACTGGGGAGGCTGAGGCAGGAGGATCGTGCCAGTTCAAGACCAGCCTGGGCTACAAAGTGAGCTCAAGGCCAGCCCGAACTATAATGTCTCAAAAAGACAACAAACAAACCAAACACACCTCCTCCTCCCATTGGAGACAGCAAGCCAGGCCTCAAGGGCCAGAGTTGTAGACAGATGCATCCTTCTGTCAAAACACAGTCTTAACGTTGGGACATTTTATAGGAAAGCCTGGTTTCTGGCTCCTTTTCCTTTCCAGTGGCGCTGGGCTACAGCCCAGGTCACACGTGCGCGGCAGCCCAGCTGCCTGCTTGCTCACTCCCATCCTTTGTCCCTTTTACTTTCTTTTTGCAGCGGGCATGGAACCCAAGGTCTTTACACTGAAACACATCTCCAGAGCTTTTAATTTTGAGACAGGGTCTCACTAAGTTCCCTAGGTTGCACTCCCATTTGCCATCCTCCTGCCTCAGCCTTCTAGAGTGCTGGGATTACAGGTTTGTAATCAGCACGCCTGGTGTCTTTTTTTTTTTTTTTTTTTTTTTACTTTGAGAGGTGGTCTCTTGGTACAGCCTCCCACATGGCTGAGATTCCGGGCATGTGCTGCAGCCCCTGGCTACTCTCACGGAGGGACCACAAGTCTTAGTGTCTTGAAACAAAGGTGTCCTTTTTCCTAGGTTGTACCCCCAGCCCAGCTCTGCCCTCTCTGACAGGGTCACAGAAGCAGCAGCCAGCAGTCAGTTGCGCCAGCGGGGAATCTTTCTTGGAGTTCTGCGCACGTGCACAGAACAGGCTCACGGAAGCAGCTGGGGCAGCCAGCTTGCTTCTCCCGCTGGCCGCCCACCGCCTACCGTGTGGCGAGTAGACCCGCAGGTTGATGGGCACTGGGGAGATGCCTTTGTTGGTCCCCGTGACCCGGTCCGTCTCCGCTTCAATCTCCTGCCGGACTTCATCAAAATCTGTAAACTTTCTGGACTTGCAGTGCAGAAACTCGGCATATTCTGCAAAGAGAAGGAAGATGTTCCCTAAGGAGTGAAGCAGCAGCCTTCCCGGCCAGGCTTCTTTCTGGAATAAGCGCTCTGTCAGGAAGAGGAAAAGGGGCGGCCACAGTCCCTCTTGGAGTTTGGGGAACAAGAAAGTCATTCTTGCCATAGGTATCACGTCCCCGCAAAGGTCCACAAGGTCAGAAGCGGCACTTTCGGGAGGCGGCCGGGCGGTGGCAGCGCTGTGCCGACAGGGTCTGGCACTGGGTGGAGCAGGGGGTGACTGGAACCTCCTCCCCTTACCCCGCTCCGCGTCTTCCCACCCCCGCTTCCAGACGCGGAGGCCGCGCGCCTTTGCTCCTCAACGCCCTTCCACCCTTCCACCGCTCTGCTCCTGCCTGCGCGGCTGACCACGCACCAAACCTCGGCAACTGTGAGCCAGGGTATGCTTTTAAACTGCGCATGTGACCAATTCTGTCATCGCAACAGAGAGCTGGCCAACAGGCCCTTCTGGACCCTAGAGATTCCAAAGTGGATACAGATGGAGTATTCCTCGTGCCCGGGACTGGAAGAGTGTTACAACTTTTACACTTCTCCAGATTTTGGAATATTTCTATATACAGAGTGAGCTATCATGGGGAAGTAACCGCGGTCTAAACTCAAATTCCCATTTCATATGCACATTACCCACGTGGCCCAAAGGCAGTTTAACACAATGTTTTTAGTCTCCCTGTTTGCACAGCAACCCAGATGTAGAATTTCGTACAGGTAATGTGGCATTGCCAGCCAAAAGGAACATCTCATCAATTTTCAGATGGGGCCAAGATGCAGCATGTGGAACAGAATCCTACAAACTACACCCTGGCTACTATGGGTCAGAAAACATATCAGCAGGTGGCTGTGACCAGGAATTATTCTTTTGTGTGTGTGTGTGTGTTTTGTTTAATGCAGAGGGGCTGGGCATGGAGCCCAGGGCCTCGCAGGTCCTGAGCAGGGAGCGTGTCCCAGCCCTGTTCTTTTCGCTCCACAGACCCGATGAGGAAATAGCGGTTACGTCACCCAGGTTTGACAATGACTTCAGTTCAGTGCTGACAGGAGTCTGAGTCCTGGGTCCTCACCAAGGGTCACAAGGGTGTTCGCAGGCCTTATCTGTCCTTCCTCAAGATACCCACAGGCTCTGGGGCACAGGCACCACTGGGGCCTCACCAAGGTTCATCTCAGTGTCCCTTCCTCACACCCTGCCTGTTCAAGGGGACCCCACTGCGACACAGGCCCTCACATGCTTTCTAAGGAGGGTCTCAAGCAGATGCGGCCCGGGGGCGTCTGAGAGCACGGGAAGGAGGACTAGTGAGGAGCCAGGGGGCTCCGGTCCTGCTGCCCAGCCCAGGGCACCGCGCTGGGGCAGGAAGCGGAGGCCTCGCTCCCGTGCGGTGCGGACACTGAGCAGGCCAGCGTTCCCGGAACGGCTGCCCACCGACCAAACGTTTGACCTTTGCTAGTGAAGTGTTGGGGAGGTGGCACCCCTGAGGCTCAGAGCTCACAGCTCCTGCAGAGATGCTAAAAAGGGGCGGGGCAACGCATTCGGGCCCCTCCTGCTTCTCAGGAGCCCTTCCTCCTCTCCGCTCCTTTCAAAATAAATTGTCCTACCCCCGGCCCAGCCTCTGTTCTTCCTTAGAATCAATTCAACTCGGGGAGCGCGGACAAGGCCTATCAGGTATCTAGCCTTCCCCCACATCACCTTGGAGGCCCCGCCGAGATAAGGATTTGCTTTTGTTTCATGGCATGCCCAAAATACTTCAACTGCATTCTGGATTGTGACTCGCTGATTAGGTAATCAAAACTGTCATCCTTGAATTTTATGTCGTCTTTGTCGACTGCTTAGGCCTTGTGTCTTTTATGCATTTTTTTGTTGTTGTTCTTTTTGAGACAGGGTCTCACTATGCAGTTCAGGCTGGCCTTGAGCTCACTTTGTAGCCCAGGCTGGTCTCCAACTTAAAACGATCCTCCTGCCTCAGCCTCCTAAGTACTGGGGTTAAATGCGTGTACCCCCCCCACTCTATGCATTCTTTTGTTACCAAGACTAAAAACAAGACTAGGGCTATAGATTACAGACCAAGGTTAGTGACTCCATCCATGTACCCTCGCTTCCCCTGGATCAATATTACCTAAAGGACTGTACTTGCGATCTTATTGGTTGATCATAATTTTGACCCATGTTGTACCCACCTCATGATTTTGCTCTACAAAACTTCCTTTGAGAGGTGGGCTCACTGGCAGCCCATCCAGGACCCTTCCTGTCTCTCTGGAGCAGCTATTCCTATTCCTTATTCGTTTTCCCAATACATTTTCCTACTCTTACAAAAATAAAAGTAAAGCAGAGCCAGGCAGGATACATCAGACCTGTAATCTCAGCACTTGGGGAGACTGAGGCAGGAGGATCAAGCCTTTGAGCCCAGCCTGTACATCTTAGTGAGATCCTGTCTCACGATAAAAATTTAAAGTAAATAAAAATGAATGAATGAATGAGTGAGTGAATGAATAAACGAATGAATGAATAAGGGCCGGGGCTGCAGTGCAAAGAAAAATAAACAGGGAAAAAAAAACAAAGAAAAAAGGCAGGAAAGGGGAAACAAGTCGCAGTGGCAGAGGCAGAGAGCTGGCCAGCACTGTCACACTGAGCACACTGTCTGCTGGGAGGTCCAAGAAGAAAAAGCTGAAGATCACCCGAACATCCACCAGGAGGAGTCCTGACCACATGAACAGCACAACCGCCCACAGGGGAAAGGCCTGACCTAGGCCAGTGGGAAATCTGTAAGGGTCCAAAGAGGAGTGCCTTGAGATTCCTAGCGACCCTGCCCCGAGCCCAGCTCCCAAGCCCAGCCCCTCCCAGTGGGCTGGGCCTGCACAAGGGGGCACGACACCTCCTGTATCCCTTCCTGGGTAGCCACCTCCACAACCTCTGATGCCAAGACCAGGAAACCGAGGCCCAGATTGGGGAAGTGACGGGGGCACCCACACGCAGGGTGCAGCTGGGCCTTGGAACTCCGCTAAGTTGGCAGGGGTTGTGGCTTTTAAGCCAGGTAGCCTCTGAGGTCTCCAGAAAGGTCCTCACCTCTGTGCCCTTCAGGGCTCAGACTGGCATCCATGGCAGCCCTGGCCACCACCAAGTAGGGCCCATGAGGAGACTGCAAGGATCCAGGGTCCCTAGCCCAGCCCCACCCGACTATCTGCTACCTACTTCCAAGGACAGTCACACCAGGGCCCTTTACAGGACAAGAGGAAACGCTCAGCTGCTCTTCCTGCAGCAGCTACTACTAAAAATGGAACAGCCCACCAACCCCCACAGAGTCTGAGCACCCTTCCGGCTCCAGGCCCCGGCTTTGCCCTGAGAGGCGGCCTCGGGGACTATGGCCCTGGATGCAGGCCTCGCCCTGCAGCCTCTGCCCCCCAGGTATCTGGGATGTGGGGCCCTCTTTGCCCTTGGCCTATTCTTCCACAGGGACCCGCCCACCTGCAGTCTCTCCTAGGCAGCCTCCTGAGTCCTGCAGCTCTGCAGCTCGGCCCTCTTCCCCGCTGCAGCCAGCACATGCTGCCCAGCACAGGTCCCCAGACTCCCACATAACCAAAGTTACTGGCTTCTCCTGCATTGAGGCCCCACTCAGGCCTCAATCCTCTGATCTGTGAAATGGGCATCACATGGTACCTGGCTGAGGTCTCAAGGAATCTACATCTGCATAGGAAAATGGGGCTGGCGCTGCGGCCATCACTGTGGGCAAGGACTCTACCATCCTCCCAGCTGACAAGAGGGAGCCCAGAGAGGGCAAGGCACTCGCCAGTGGGCAGCACCCACCGTTCCCTGCAGGTTCTGTTGTTCCCTCCTGGTCTGGGACCTGACGCCCCTACTGGTTCAGTTAGATTCACCAGCTCAAAGCATGCAGCCGGGAATAAAGAGGGTACCAGCAGCTATGAGGAGACTCGTCTGGGAGCAACGTCAGGCTACTGAAGGCCTTGCCCAGCCTGGTCCCTGCTGCCCGCCATGCCCCTCCCTCCCTCCATAGCCACAGTGTTTCTGGGTGACCAAGCTTGTTCCTCGGGTCCTGGGCCAGGCTGCCAACAACATACAGCACCCCCCACTCAGCAGACCTGCATACTACACTAGGCAAGTCTCCGCCGGGGCAGCCAGGCCAGAACGGAGAACCCACGCCCTAGTGCAGCAGCTGCACTGCTGACCCCTGGGCTCCCCAACAGCACCTCCATTTGGGGTTCAGTGGATACAGAGGAGACTTTTCTAGAAAGCACATCTTTTTTTTGTTTGGTTTTGTTTTTGAGACAGGGTCTCACTATATTGCCCAGGCTGGACTTCAACTTCAGATCCTCCTGCCTCTACCTCCCAGAATGCTGGGATTACAGCTGTGTGCCAGCACACCTGAGCATTTTTTTTTGTACTGGGAATCAAACTTAGGACCTTGTGGTTGCCAGGCAGGCGTTTGTGCCACTGAGCTACAACCCCAGCCCCAGAAAGCACTTCTGCCCTCCCCCCCAGACCATGTGAGGCGGGAGTGGGAACAGGGGCCTGGTGTGCATGACTGCTCTTCAGTGGGTGGCACACAGTAGCTGCTTTAACAGACACGCACAGAACAGCCTATTTAACACAATGGACTCCCAGCCTGACCTGCAATTCCCAGCCCTGGGAGGACAGAATGCTTGGGAGCCCAGCAGGTCCCACTGCTATACTCAGTCACTTCCCATGCCCAGCCCAGATTCTCTCTCGGCTAGGTGGCCCAGGGCACTAGGAAGCAGCTCCAAGGAGATCCCAGTCCTGCAGGGAGCCCTGTGGGCGTACTCCTAGCAGGGGGCGGCCCTCCTACTCCAGAGCACTCTGCAGCATGTGCCCAGCGGCCTTTCCTGGAAGTTACAGAGAATCAAGTTTCCACTGGGAACTCTATTGCCAGAAAAACATAAATCTGCCTACAGTGTGGCCCACAGGCTCAGGGAGGGTGGGGCAGGCCCCCAGAGCAGGATTTAGGAAACAGAGACAGGTGGGTCCTGGTACGGTGGTGCAAGCCTGTTATCCCACTATCCGGAGGCTGAGACGGGAGGATCTCCAGTCTGGACTATATAGTAAGACTCTGTCTCAAACGAAGAAGACGAGAGAGGTAGGGATACTTTGGCATGTGTGGCCCGGCAGCTTAGCCACACTCAGCTTGGGCTCTAGCCCACCACTCGGTCCCTCAGTCCCTCAGTCCCTCAGTTTCCCTGTAATGCAAAACGCTGGCCCAGACCCATTGTTGGCTGCAATGACAATGCCATTTCCTCGAAGAAGCCCATGGCAGGCTCCATGTGAGACCCATAGGGTGTCAAGGTCTCAACATGTTACACACAGAGCCTGGTGCCTACCACCTTCCCCTGCTGCCAGCTGGGCAAAGAGCAACAGTGCAGGGCTGGCTCCTCCGGGACTGTAACAGTCACACCCAGGCTCAAATGACCTGGGGCCTGACATACTTCAGAGACCCTGAGTACCTGACAACCAGCCAGGGCCACTCGTGCGGCGCCTGTCCGAGCCCTTAGGTGACCATGGTGGCATGAAGCGCATCTCCCCTTCCTGTTTGGCCGTGACTGGGGACAAGCAGTGATCACTGCCCTGCGGAGACTCACTGCTGCGGAGATGGTGACAACGTCAGCTGGCCTCTGGACCGGCTGCCCTCCCCCACCAGGCCGGCTCTGGGCTGTCTTCTCTTAGACAGGAGGGCCACCCCCTGCACAGTAAAATTACTAGCTTAGCTGCCGTCAGGGGCCACCCAGGTGCATCTCAGGCTTCCACCCAAGCCTCTAGGAAGAACCTTCCACGGCCAGGCTCCCCGAAGGGAGGTGCTGGATAAAGTGCTTGTTCTTTGTGTTTTTTTCTTCAGAGAAAGAGGGTCTTGCTATGTTGCCCAGAGTGCATCTTCAAATCCCAGTCTCAAGCAGTCCTCCTGCCTCAGCTTCCAGAGCAGCTGGGACTACAGGTATGTGGTACCATTTGGAGCTTACCCCACCCACTGAGGCTCTGCCACTGGGCCACCAATGGGGCCAGACCCATGCTGAGCACCAGGTGACAGCAGCAGAGCGGACGGGCCCTCCTGCCCTGGGCGCGGCAGGAGAGACCATGGCAAGAGCACAGGCAGGGCAGGTGGGTGTCAGGTTGCACGTGCCAAGGGAGGAAGGAAAGTGGTGGGGGTTGGGGCTGGTGCGAGAGGCTGGGGGGGCGAAGAGAGGGAAGGTACAAGCAGGTGTTGCAGGCAGGCATGGCGCTGAGCTCCAAGGTGCAGAGGTGGGAGTGGGGGTGCCTGAGGGTCAGGATGGGTACCAGCTGCAACAGGACCAGTCAAGGCCACAGAGCCAGGGGAAGGAGGTTGGGTTGGCTTCGGAGGCCGGCAGGAAGCTGCACACCAAGTCCTGACAGCTCTTCTGTCTCCGGGTACAGGCCAAGGTCAAGGTGGGAGTGGGGCCTGGGGCGCAGCGGGCCGTGCCACCCATATGTCAAACAGGAAGAGTCCCCAACACTACCAGGCTCAAGGGTGACACCTGAGGAAGGCCAGCCTCGGGGCTTCCTGGTGGCTGCGGTCGTGGGTAATCTTTAATCAGTGCCAGTTATAAGTCACGGTTCACCGAAACCAGTCTGGGTAGGGAGCCGGGCAGCCCTGGTCTTGCAAGGGCAGAGGAGAGACCATCCTGGAGGCCTCACAGGAAGGTCAGCTGTGCCACGGCCATCCAAGGCACCATGGACTCGAAGGAGCACACAATCACCCCCATTGACAGATAAGGAAACTGAGGCACAGAACAGCGAGCTGCCCGCTGGAGTCCTGGCCAGGAGGCGCTAACAGGCTGGCTCCTGAGGGAATTTAAGGAGCTTGCAGCTTTAGGAGTGTCACCTCTCAAGGCTAGCACATTCCTGTCCCACTTCTGGGTACCCTCTGTCTCCCCAGCCCAGGCACCTCTGCCCCTCACCCACAGCAGCGCCCAGGCCAGGCTCCGAGCTGGAGCACCCCGGCTGCCTACCTACACAAGGGGCAGATCCCTCCCACACCAGATATGGCCAGCCCAGAGGCGGCTGCAGTCCCCTCCCCCACCCCTGGTGGCCCGACCACTCCCAGCACCTGCTCCTGCCTCCCTCTCTCAGCAGCACACCACGGTCTGGCTTCGGGTCACACTTTAAGACACTGCACCCTCAGGTGAGGATCCAGAACCTCCCTCATCTGCAGGGTGTGGCTCAGGCATCTGCATCCACAAATCCAAGCAGCCTTTCTCCCACTCTGAGTCTCCCTACCCCACCCAAGAGCTCCCTCACTGCCGGGCCCCACTGGAGAGGCAGCTTCAGCTCCAAGGCCGCCCCCCCCAGGAGCAGGGTGCCCTGGCCTCCCTCCTGCCCCCAGCTATACATGCTCCCCACCACCGGGGCCAGGTGGCGACGGTATGGCCCGCTCCTTGACCTTACTGGGGCACACTAAGGGCTCGGTGGCACCACGCTGGGTGATGGCCTGTGTGGGAGACACAGGAACCCCCGTCCCCAGCCCCCACCATAACCCCAGGCAGGGATCATCCTGTGCCAAAAGCCAGCTGTTCTGTTCTGTAACACACAGACCCCGAATGGGCTGAAAAACACACAAAGCCACAGCCATTTGGGCAGCGGCACTAGCACAGGCGTGGTGTGGGCACACGTACCTCCACTGGGAGGGCAGGAAACACAGCCTTGCACTGGGTTCCTCCCCCACCCGCTAGGGAAGGGTTCCCCAAGTGTGGCCAAGGTCCAGCAGCTGTAGCAACATTTCAGGAAAAATGCAAATGATCGCCTCTCCACCCTTGATCCATGAATAGGAAACAAGAACCCAGCATGGCCCAACTGACCACAGACACCAGGGTTAACACCTGCAACCTGCTGCTCTGCCACAACTGCCGGTACACCAAGTCAAAGGAGGCAGGCCATTGGCCAGCCTGTGACCTATCACAGGGCAGCAGTCCCAAAGAGGAGGTTCTGAGCCAATCCACGGCCCACTTTGGAGCCACATCCCGCACACTGGGCTGGGTGGAGTCAGGGTAAAGGTCAGCCACGAAGTCAAGGGCTAAATCTGCATGGATAGCTTGGGTGGGTCCCTCTGACCTGGAGGGTCCTGGTTGCAGCTGAGGACATCCAGAGACATGCTGTAGTCTGGCTGAGTTTTGGTTCACCTATCTATAAAACTAGCCACAGAAGCTACTTGGAGACAACTGCTAAGATGTGAGTATGGACCAGGCCTCTCTCTTCCCATGGCACGGAGACCTCAGGCTTACCAGGCAGTCCTTATGTCTCTGGGCTATATCCCTGGCCCACCTGACGCTTCTCTTAGGGCCTGTCTTGTCTGCACGGAGCCGCAGCGCTGTGTACTGAAGCATTCTGTGCTCACATGCACTGCTGATTTTGAAAGGATTCAGCAAAAACTTGACATCTGGGCCTGGTCACAGCTGAGGATGCTGGGGTGGAAGCAGGAGTTTTCACTGAGCTGTTTTTCACCCATTTCTTGCACACATGAGGCATGTGAGTTCAAACCCCAAAGACACAGCCCTGGACCCCAGACTCTGCCCAGGTCTGGCTTCTCCTGGGCACCAGGTCAGTGTTCACTTCCTACAGAGGGTACTGGCCACGGCACCATACCTGTTTTTGAGAAGATGAGCTGCAGAATGAGAGGCCGCCTGGTGACAATTCCTGAACCTCGGGGAAGGAAGTCCCTGTGAGGGGAGAAAGGGACAGAGGTTACTCACGTGTCCGGCGCTGGGAGGGCAGGAAGTGTGACCACACATGGTGGAGCAACTACGTCTTGCAAACCTCAGCAAAGACACCAGTGCCAGCTGGGCCCTGAGGAACCCTCGGCCCGGAGGGTCCTGAGGCCCCAGGGGTGGGGAAGGGTTGGGGTCACAGGGACGCAACCACTCCCCTCAAGCCCTTCAGGCCACTTGGAAGGCCCACTCCTTGATGAGTATTTAGGCAATGTTCGTGTTGAAAGAGACTGGGCATGGTGGCACACCCCTGAAATCCCAGCATTTGGGAGGCTGAGGCAAGAGGATCATAAACGCCAGCCCAACCAACTTATCAAGACCTTGTCTCAAAATAAATTATTGAAGTGCTGGGCGTGGTGGCACATGCCTGTAATCCCAGTACTCAGGAAGCTGAGGCAGGAAGATCGTTGCAAGTTCAAGACCAGCCTGGGCTACAAAGTGAGCTCAAGACCAGCCTGAACTGTGTAGCAAGACCCTGTCTCAAAAAGACAAAAATAAATAAATAAATAAATAAATACAATGTTAAAAAGGGCCAGGGATCTAGCTCAGTAAAAATGCCCTGGGTTCAACCCCCAGTACCAAAGGAAAAAAAACCAGAGAGATCTCAAAATATTTCCTGTTTTAAGTAACTGTCATGCCTGTATGGCATAAAGGCAAAATAAAAGGAAATACATTAATGATACTTGGTGTGGTTTGTGTCCAGAAAAGATAAATTCAGAGGCAGGAGACCAGTCAGTGGTAGCCTGGGGGTGGGAACAGGAATTGATTGCGAAGGGAGGGGCGAGGCCTTTGGGAGGGTGAGAATGGTCTAAACCAGTACTGCGACAAGGTTCATGGACATGTACTGGGATTTTACTGAAAGTCAAGAGCACATGCACAGTGGGTAGGTGACACAAGAGATCCTGTGTACTTCACTGCAGAAATATACCACCATCGCAGAAGACGAAAGTGGACAGCACTGACCTCTGCATAAACCTAGGTGGCAGCAGTGAGAGAAGCCACCAGCCATGCTCCACCTCTGAGAAGGGAGCCGAGTGCCTGTGGTCACTCAGAGTCGGAATGCTTAGGGTACTCTGAAGTTGCCAGGGGTGGTGGCGCACGCCTGCAGTCCCAGCACTTGGGAGGCTGAGGCAGGAGGATGTTTCCTGAATGTCAGCTCTAGACCAGCCTAGGCAGCATAGGGAGACCCTGCAGAGCATGGGACAACGGCACTGGGCAAATGTGTCTCTGTACAGCAGGACAGCAGAAGGTGTCACTAGCCACATGTAGACCAAGGCCAGGGATATAGCTCAGCGGCATAAGCGCCTGCCTGGCAAGCGCAAGGTCCTGAGTTCCATTCCCTGTACCAAAAAAAAAAAAAAAAAAAAAAAAAAAATTAAACTGCAGAATATTGCCGAGCATGGTGGCACACGCCTGTAGTCCCACCACTTGGGAGGCTGAGGAGGATTGTTGCAAGTTTGAGGCCAGCCTGGGCTACAAAGCTTAGTCAGCCTGAACTACATAGAGAAACCCTGTCTCAAAAAGACCAAAAAAAAAAAAAAAAAGAAACAAAAAAAAAACACTAAACGCAGACCAAATTGGGGGAGGGTGCACACACGCAATCCCCCAGTTGGGGGCCTCAGAGGAGCACTCGGGTTCAGCCTGGGCTGGGACGAGAACCACTGTCACACTCAGCCATGTGCAGCATGTGGGTGGCAGGTGGCAGCAGCACACGAGGTAAGATGCCGATGACCATGGGACACAGGCCTGCATCTGGGCCTGCACATGCAGCAGGGCCAGGTGCTGAGGTCCCAGAGCTGCTAGGGGGCGGGAGGCCCGGTGTAGGTGATGCCTGGGCACCTGGCCCCCACCTGGCTGGGGAGGAGGCAGTGATGCAGAGGCAGAGCAAGGCTGGCGGGAGGGAAAGTCGGTACCTGGGCAGACCAGGGCAGGGGTAGGGGGCGTGGCCGGGGATGGATGGGATAGAGAAGGACCAGTAAGGGCAAGAGGAGACCCAACAGTGGGGAAAGGGCCCCGGGACAGTGTCAGCACTGCAGGTCATGGCTTTCACCCCGGCATCCTGTTGCCCACAGCCCCTGCGGCAATGGCAACTCTACGGGGCATGGCCCCGCGCCCAAGGAAGGATGATGGTGCCAAGGACCCTGCCACCCCAAGCTGAGCACATCAAGCCAAGTGGGCACTGAGTGCTGATGCTGTGACCGGCCCTCTGCACCCAACAAACGCCTCCCAGCTGAGGAGGCTGAGGCAGGAAGTGAGTCTGTGCTGAGTGCTATGCCCAAGTGCTGTGGCTTGCCCACACTCAGAGGTGTCTCCAGGCACTGTGATGGTGCAGGTACCACGGACCGTGAGGGCTCGGGCTGGGCTGGGCTGGGCTGGGCTGGGAGGAGCCTCTAAAGGGGAAGCAAGGGCGCAGGTTGCAGGGTCACCAGCACCAATATCTGCTCCTCTGGACATGGCGTCACACCAGCTCCCCTAAGCATGAAGACAGGGACAGATGAAGCACTGTTCAAAAGACAGGAAGCTGGGCATGATGGCACGTGCCTGTAATCCCAGTACTAGGGAGGCTGAAGCAGGAGGATCAAATTTAGCGAGACCCCATCTCTCTAAAAGAAAGACACAAACAGGAGTGGCCCATGCTCAGATCACCAGCACCCCCCCACCCACCCCCACCCCGTGCCAGGCCTGTCCTGCGGGCAGGCAGGTCTGGATTCTGTCCTCGGCATCTCTGAGGCGTGTTCTGTTAATGCATGTCACATGCTCCATGACACAGATGGAGCCCGATCTGTGCTGTGTCTCACCAGGACATGGGGCTACCCAGACTGCGGTGTCCCCAAGTGGTCTGGAGACTCCCACTGCCGTTGTCACACCTGTCCTTGTTTCTCTGGCTGAGTCACAGGGCAGCTTTGGACTTAAACAGGCAAAACTGGTCTCTGAGACATGAATTAGCAATGGTTTGCTTTGGGGGAACCAACTTCGAGGGGCAGGGGCTTTCGGGGGTGATGACATCACCTCTGTCCAGTGGACACCAGGGTGCGTGTTTGTGAAACATCAATATGTATGCTTAAGGCCTGTGCTATTCACTGGAGCAAAGAAAGGTCATGGAGAGGACAGCGGAGCCCCGGGGCAGACTGTGCTTCTGTGTGCCAGGCTCTGGGTTTGAGCCCCGGCACTTTAAAACAACAACAAAGGTGTGCCTGGGAGAGACACTTCACAGGAAAGCAAAAAAAAAAAGGCCTGGAAAAGAAGTCATAGGAGAGCATGTTCATGAAGAGTCAGACACAAAAGCTGAGCAACCGCGCCTTTCAAATGTACCCTGGGACCCCAGCACAGTGACACATGTGATCCTCCAGCTACTCAGGAGGCTGAGGCAGGAGGATCACAAATTAGAGTCCAGCCTAAGCAACTTGGTTAGCAAAACCTTGTCTCAAAATCAAAAACAACAATACCAATGTGCCCACAGAGTCCTTACAATTAGAAGAGAAGTTCAGCTCTAAAGAACTTTAAAGCCTAGAGAAGGAGCAGGGACTAGTTAAATAATTATAGCCCATCGGCAGAGAAGAAAGCGCCTTTCATCTCCTGACAAGGGACTTCCTCCTGGGTGCAGCAAGGGAGGAGGGGAAGGTGCGGAAGAATGTCTGTGCTTTGCCACGAAAGAAAACAAAAAAGGGGACACGGTAGGGCTGAGGAGCCGGGTCACGGGAGGGAGGCACTGAGTGTTCCGGGGCACGGATGAACTGTGCTTCACGTGCATAGATTACTGCATCTAAAAAACTCAAGTTTTAAAACAAAGAAGCTGCCAGGTGTGACGGTGCACACCTGTCATCCCAGCACCTAGGAGGCTGAGGCAGGAGGACTTCTCCAAGTTCAAAGTCAGACTAAGTGACACAGCAAGACCCTAACTTTTGACCCTCCCTGCCAAGAAAATAAAACAGGGTGCCTGAAGGCCTTGTGCGCCCACTGCCCATATAGCAAGGAGCTACGCGCTGCCCTGGAGCCAGTAACATGTTAACTGTGAGCCCATCAGAGAGTTGGGTGTTCTAAAACCACCTCACAGGAGCAACTGAGGCACAGAGGGTGGGCACCTGCCGCAGGGCGCAGCAGCCCACAGGCTGGACCCCCAAGGCCCTAGGCTGGCCGGCAGGACAAGGAAGCCACAGCGCCTCCCTCCAGGCCTCTGGAGTGGCCTTGCGTGCCCTGCCCTGTGACTGCGCTTTGGGTGCGTCTGGGCGCCAGGCACGGGGAGGACAATGGTGACGCCCTAGAAGCCACCAGCATCCAGCCCACACAAGGGACAATCAGAGCTGCACAAGAACAGGAGCAGGCACAATGCCCAAGGGAGGCGCTGGCCCTGCAGAAGGAGAGGCTGGTGAGGGCTGGGGCCTCGGTGGCCAGCAGGAGTGACAGAGAAGCACACACCCTAGGCACAGGAGGCCAGGGACAGGTGGCCAGGAGGGCCGGGGCCAGGCCGGGCCAGCAGGAGCTTGGAGACTTGAGCGGTGGTGCTTCCTGAAGCTCCGACAGCCTATTCCGAGGCCCAGAAAACGGCCTCCCAAGAGCCTCCAGGACGGTCACTGAGGAGAAGCCTGGCCCCACAGGCTTCCAGGGACACTGAAGTGCTCAGGGAACACCAGGGATGCCTCCCCAGCAGTCCTGCCCGGACACAGAACGCCAACAGCCTCACCGGCTTCCCCTCCCCTGGCCACCCACACTCTCCTAGGCCGCCAAGTCCCTCACGGTCTGTGAAAGAAGCACCCAGTCCCTCTCCCCCTCTGCTCTCACCAGTGCACGCTGCGCCGTGCTCCAGCCCCAGTGCAGCCACTTCGGTGCTGGGGGACCTCGGCCAGGCTGTGCTGCCCCTCTGGTCTGGGCTCACGCGGCTCCCCATTGCAGCCAGCTGCCCAACCCTTGGCTGCTGCTTGCCAGGCACCCAGTGCCCGGATCCCCAGGCCTTGAGCAGATGCTGGCACACCACAGGTGCCCAATTCATCACGACCCCTTGTCCCCTTTAGCCCATCCTCCCTCCCTTCCCTATCACTTTACAAATGAAGATGGAGCCTCCCTCCTGCAGGGCCCAGGCCCGTCCGGGCCCCGTTTTGGGCAGTCCGGCCCACCCTGGCCTGGCCCTTGCAGCCCTAGCACTGTGGCCTCCCAGCCCTCGCAGGAGTTGTTCCCTGTGCCAGGAAACCCGTCCCACAGGCCCTGCCCACCTCGCCAAGGTCAGAGGCTGTGGCTGGTGCCTGCCGCCCTCTCCCAGTCCTGCTGGGCCAGCTCAAAAGGTGGCTGGTGCACACTGGTCTTTGGGGCTGTGTGGCCGCAGGCAGGTCAACATCTCTCTGGGCACTAGAGCGGCCACCTGGAGCACAGGAGGAGGTCTGCACCCCAGCTGACCGCAGGGCCTGCTGCCAACTCATACCATGCCCTCGAGCTGTCCTAGGCGGCTAAGATGCGCCACCTCCAGAAGGTGCTAGGAGCTGGCGACGGGAGGAAAGGGCATGGCCAGTCAGGCCGGGCTCTTACTTGTCCCCTTGTGCTGGAGCCCACGGTGCCCAGAAGCCCTGACTCTGAGCCCCTGTGAGGGGAGCGATGGCCACGTGCAGGAAGAATGGAGGCTGGAGGCCCAGGCACAAGCCGGTGGGGATGAGTCCGCAGGAGGACCAGGTACCATCACCGGGCCGGTCTGGCCCTCCCAGCACCACATCCCCACAAGGCCCAGAGGGGCAGGAGGGTGCGCCACGGGGCCCCCTGGGATCCCCCTCCAGGGCCCAGCAGGGCAGCTGGGGCTGAGGGACACTTCACAGAATGGCAGCTGAGGCAGTACCCAGCAGGGAAGGACGCAGCAGGCAGGCGCGCAGGAGACAGGTGCGAAGCAGAGCCCGAGTCGCAGCCCCCTGGCCCCTCTGCGGCCCCGCCCCGCCCACAGCACCTCCACACAGCGCTGCACCGCTCCTCCTGAGCAGCCCTGGAACCCCTGTGCGCTCTCGCCACCCCAGGCCGGCCTTGGCACCCTCAGCACAGACCTGGCCTCCTGCTGCACCTCACTGCGCCTCCCGCCCCAAGTCCCCAACAAGCCTGAGCTGTCCAATGCTGTCCATAGCCAGAGCCACCGACTGGTCCTGTCCCACGGGCCTGCACCTGCCTCCACACTGTCACCCCCTCACCGCAGCCACAGATGCCTGTGGACACCGAGTCAGGGCAGCCCCTTCTTTGTTATGGCCTCCCAGGGTGATAGGGAAATGGCCAAGTCGTCCTCCATCCCAATGGGCCCCAGGACCACACACTTGCTCCTCCCCAACCCCACCCCACCCCACCCGCTCTGCTTCACCTGCACAGGCTCCTCCTTATTCCCAAACACTGGGCAGAGCTCACCCCAGGACCCTTGCATAGCCCACTCCCTTGGCCAGCAACTTTCTTCCCACAGTGCTTATGGAGCAAGCAGGCAATTCCCAGATCAACTGCCGATCCCCACCCCACCCATCCACTCCAGCAGCAGCCTCATGGGGGCAGGAATCTAGGTCCACCTGGATGTGGTGGTACACACCTGTGATCCCAACATTTGGGAGGCTGAGGCAGGAGGACTGCTAGAAGTATGATGAGGCTGGTCCAGGCTACACAGTGAATTCAAGGCCAGCCTGGACTTCACAGTGAGACCCTACCTCAAAAAACCAAATAAACAGAAAAAGGAGTCTATGTCTGACAAAATTCTGGCTCTCTCCTGGGCACTCAGCTTGGAACCCGGTAGGAGGCAGGTGAGCCTTGGGCGCGTGGCAGGACCAAGGACCAGGCTGCCCCTTCTCAGAGGAGACTGAGCCCAGACAGTGACCAGGAGCCCGCCACAGTGCCTGCTGCACCTCACAGGCTCCCTTCAGCTCCCCCATCCCAAAGCCCCAAGGCTCCTCCCAGCTCGGGAACCCTGCAGCTTCCCCGCCCGCCCGGGCAGGAAGACGCTCAGTGTCACCTGCTCCCTTCTCTTCCCACAGACAGGCCAGGCCAGGCCGCCTGGAGCAGGAAGCAGCCTACGGCAGTTTGTGTCCCAGCTCTACGCTCCCCCACCCCGGTGGGAATCCAGGCTGTCTGCTGCTGTGTCCTTTCTGGACAATCAACCAGAGCCAGTCGGGCCACCTCCTGTGCCTCGGTTTACTCACCGCTTACATGCAGACTATGCCACCTCCTCAGGGAGAGCTAAAGATCGCAGAGCTCCACCAGGACAGCACTTGCCCCATATAATCAAAGTAAAACGCAAGACACTGTAAGATGTATTTTTCTTCTCTGCTCATACTTGGGAGGACCCCAAAGTGCTCCCCAAGGTCTCTGAAGCCGTCCCTTCCATGCCCCCAGCCCTCATGCCCGCCTCGCCCACACCATTCCAGCTGCACCGGTGACCTCGACACGGCAGGGAGGACAAACACATTCCTGCTCCAGGGCCTCTGCACACAAGCTGAAGACCACCTCCAAGGTTTGGGAAAGCCCGGCCCCTCCAGTCCCTCAGGACCAAGACGCCCTCTCCTCAGAGGAGCCGGCTGCCCCCACCCTCTCCCATGGAGCCCTGCTGGGTACTTTTCTGCTTTATGTGCATATCTGATGCTTAAGCACCTAGGTTAAACATCACCCACTGCCCACGTGGTCTGTGGGGACAGCTGACCACCTGCTGCGGCGGTGCTCGGAGGAAGAACCATTGCAGACCTCATGCCCACAGGGGGGACCTGGCTTAGTCAACCCTGGGAACGGGTCCAGGATGCCAGCCCGGCCAAAAGCAAACCACCTGCATCCCACCATGGGGGACTTCTCAGGGCTGGTGCGTGCCCGCATTTCTTGCCTGAGCGGGACAGCAGCCCCGCCAGGAAAAGGGGAAGTCTCTGGTTTACAGTCTCCGTGTGCTGTGAATTTCAATCTTTTACAGCTTTCTGATAATGTTCTAACAGGCAAATATTTAACTTGTAGCTGGGCAGCTGCACTGAGACACTCCAAGCACCTGGCTGACCAAGCAACGTGTTCCAGGGTGACAGAAAAGCTCCTGGCGTTTGGGGACCCTGGGCTCCTAGTTCTGTCCTCTTTGGAGTCCGCTAACCTTGCCCCAACTGCTCTAGTGGTGTGAATGGGCGGAGTCCCACGGCTGGTCTGCCAGGTGCAGCTGCGTGGCCTTGGTGGCAGAATCTCTCGTGCCCTGGGACAGGGGTCCTCTTCCACACACGGGATGTGGTGAGGGCTAGACCCTGGCGCAGAGCTGGGCAGAGGAAAGGCTTGCGTCTCTGCAGCCACCGCGCCCCTCCTCAGTTCCCAGCCCCGGGGCCCACTGGCACCCCCTGGCAGGATGCCTGTGACCTGCAGGACAAGCGATGCAGCCCGGGGCACCTGGACACTCCAGGCCATCCTCCTTCCAGCCCCCAGCATTTAGGCAGCGGAGCGGGCAGTGTGTGCGTGACGGAGTCCCCTGGTCAGGACCACGCTTCTGCCTGTGTCCTCAACCCTGCCCAGAGTTTGCTATCATCACGCATGCGCTTAGACCTGCCCAACCCACAGGGTCTCCCGCCCAGCCCGTCCCTTTGGGCCACTTTATTGCCCGAGAAGCTGGCCCCTCTCAGCCTTTCCCGCTCACTCGCTCACTCTCCTGGCTCACTAGGGACAGGATGCTCCTCTCAGGGCTGATCCCGCTGATACAGCCCTCGCCCTCGCCGGGAGCACCCTGCCCTCCACACTCATCTCCCTTCCCCCTCCAGGGCTCCACTTCCCTCCCCAGGACAGGGGTCTTTACTCTGCTCAGGGCCATGTTCCCAGCAGCCAGCGCAGAACACAGGAGCTGTGCTGGGCTCGGGCGCATGGGTTCTTGTCGCACCTACAAAGCATTACCTGTCTCTACCATGCACACGGGGAAACTGAGGCTACAGAGCTTAACTCCCCGAGACCAAAGCAACACAGGAAGAACAGGCCCCCAACTGCTAGGAATCGAGCCCAACCACCCCTTGCCTGTTCCCGTCTGCCAGGGACCATCCAGTCACAGCAGGTCCAGGAGCAGGCATGGTCCAGATGCTGGACCCCCGAAGCCATGGCTTCCTCGTGGGGACAACCGTAGCTCAGGGGATCTGTACCAGGGCTGTCACTTTCCTAGCCCTCAGTTTATCCAGCTGTACAATGGGGATAACAACAGGCCACCTCAATTGGGCATCAGCAGGATAAGAAGGCTGAGGAACAGGAGCCCCGTGCCTCTTGTCCACAGAGGTCCGCATGGCAACAGCTGCGTTGCCATGGCAAGCAACGGCAATGCACCCCCTGGCGACACAGAGCGGCCTCGCCTGTACAGCAACATCCTCTCAAGTCTGCCCCCCACAACACGCCCCGCCCTTAACAGTCAGCCCGAGTACAGCACACACAGGCCTCTGAGGCAGCTACCCAGGAGGCTGAGGCAGGAGGATGGCAAGCCTGGCAACTTGGCAAGACTCCACAGAGCTGCGGATGTAGCTCAGAAAGCTTGTCTAGGGCCAGGGAAACAGCTCAGTGAAACAGCGCCTGCTGCAAGCACAAAGGCCTGAATTCCATTCCCAGTACCAAAAAAAAGAGAGCCTGCCTAGCATACTTGAGGCCCTGGATTCAAAAAGTAATGGACCTCAAGAGTTAATGTAGGCGTGGCTGGCCTTAGCCAACTGTGTGGTACCACGGAATCACACATGGCCATAAAAGAGAATCAGGTAAAGGAAATCAAAGCCATTCAACAGAATAGCTGGCAACACCAACATGCCAATGTCACAACTATGAAACAACAAAAAGAAAGGTCAACAAGGAAACAGGAAATGTGAGCAGCACCATAAACCAACAAGTCCTAAGAGTCCTATACAGTGCGCTCCACCCAGGGACAGTAAGACACACACTGCTATCAAGTGCACGCTCGGGAGGGACCCAGATAGATGGGGCCACACCATAAAGCAAGACCCGATAAATACGTAAGGGCGGGGCCCAAACGAAGTACTCAGGGCAACAGCCATGGACTGGAGAGTCGGGTGGGGCAGCACATGCCTGCAATTCCAGCACTCAAGAGGCCCAGGCAGGACTGCCACAAATTCAAGGCTAGCCTGCGTGCTACATAGTGAGTTCAAGGCCAGCCTGGGGTAGACTCTGTCTCAAAATAATAATAACAATAATAATAATAGATTGAAATTAGACGTAAAAGAAGGAAATTGGGGAAATTCACACATATGTGTAAATTAACACAATGCTAAATAACCACTAAATCAAAAAAGCAATTATGGCTGGGGATATAGCTCAGAATAAGCACTTGCCTGGCAAATGCAAAGTCCAGAGTTCAATCCCCAGTATTACAAAAAAAAAAAAAAAAAAAAAGAGGAGTTCAAGTCCAAAAGAGCAATTGTAAGGGATGAGGAGATACCGTGAGGTAAATGAAAACAAAAACGCAACGTACCAAAACCCGCCCCTTGTACCTACAGCAGCGCTTTCAGGGAGATGCACAGATGTTGGTACCTACAGTATGAAACGGGCTGGGTTGGGCACACAGCTCAGCGGCACAAGCGCCTGCCTGGCAAGCCCAAGGTCCTGAATTCGATTCCTGGTACCAAAAGGGGGGGGTAGCTCAGGGACAGAAAGCATATTTAGTAAAACAAGACCATAGGTTCAATCCACAGCAGTCACATAGATAAAAGCAGGAAGATTTCAAAGCAATAACTTAATCTTCAAATTTAAGAATATAGAAAAAGACCGGCTACCGAAATAGCTCAGTTGGGAGAGCATTAGACTGAAGAATATAGAAAAAGAGCAACAAATCAAACCTCAAGAAACAGATGAAGGAAATGAAATACAGCATAGAAAAATAACAGTCAGGTAGGCGTAGTGGGGCCTATAACCCCAGGGAGGCTGAGGCAGGAGGATCACTGGAGTTTGAGGCCAGCCTTAGCTACAGCGAGACTGAACCACATAGTGAGACCATGTCTGGGAAAAAAATAAAAACAAACTAACATTTCTCATAAATACAGACATCAAAAAATCCTCAACAAAGTACTAGCAAACTGAATCTAGCAAACTAGAAAAATGATTATATACCATGGCCAGGTAGAATATTTCCTGGAAACGAAATGGTGAAAAACAATTCAATGATCAGGTGTGGTAGTGCCTGTCTGTCTCCCAGCACTCCAGAGGCTGAGGCAGGAGGATCGCTGTGAGTTTGAGGCCAGCCTGGGCTACATAGTAAGATCTCAAAATACTGAAAAAAAAAAAAAAAAAGAAGAAGAAGCAAAAACCACAAATCAGCACAATGTGCCATTACTTTTGTTTGGGGGAGTGTGTCATACACACGTCTCCATCTTCTCAGTTCACTTTTTTCTTTTTGGTACCGAGAAGCAAACTCAGCACCTTGCACTTGCCAGGCAGGCGCTTGTGCTGCTGAGCTCCATTCCCGGTGCAATGATCTTCTAATTTAGGGTGCTGCTCATATTTGTCATCATTCAAACAAAAAGGAAGAAGCCAGGCATGGCGGCGCACACTTATAATCCCAGCACTGGGAGGGCTGAGGCAAGAGGACCCTTGTGAATTGGAGACCAGCCTGGGCTACAAAGTGAGCTCAAGGCCAGCTTGAACTGCACAAGGAGACCCTGTCTCAAAAAAGCCAAAAAAAAAAAAAAAAAAAAAAAAAGGAAAACTGTCATCACTCAAGCAGCATAATGACAAACAATATGATCATCTCAATAAATGGACAAAATGTATTGGATAAAACCCAACACCCTTTCATGATAAACACATCCAGGAGATTAGCACTAGAAGGAAACTTCCTCAACATGAACTTTGGACAAACACAGCGCTAACATGTCTAAAGGTTAAGTATTATGTGATTTCCAGCCGGGTATCATAGTGCTCCCCTATAATCCCAGCACTTGGGAGTCTGAGGCAGGAGGATTGTCAGGAGTTCAAGGCCAGCCCGGGTTACATGGTAAGACGCTGCTTCAAGAAAACAAACAAAAAACCCCAAAACCAATAAATAAACATATGCATGCATACATAGATTCTGTGTCATTTCCTACCAAGATCAGGGACAAGGGTTATCCACAGTGGTCAATTCTTTTTTCTTTTTGGCAGTATGGCGGGGGCAGAGAGGTTAAATCCAGGGCCTTGCGCACGCTGGGCAAGTTCTCTACCACTGAGCTCCATGCCCAGCCTTTGTATTTTTCACTTGGAGACAAAGTCTTCCTAAATTGCTGAGGCTGGCCTCGAACTTGTGATCCTCCTGCCTCAGCCCCCACAGCTGGTGTTAGAGGTGAGCGCCACTATACCTAGCTCGCTCTGACTCTTCTATTCAGCACTGGCCTACAGGTTTTAAAAACAATTCAGCAAGAAATAAAAGCATCCAGAGCCGGGGACATAGCTCAGCGGCACAGCGCCTGCCTGGCAAATGCAAGGTCCTGAGTTTGATTTCCGGTACACCAAAAAAGAAAGAAAGGAAGGAGGGAAAGGAGGAAAGAGAGGGAGGGAAGAAGGGAAGGAGGAAGGGAGGGAGAAAGAGAGAGAGAGAGAGAGAGAGAGAGAGAGAGAGAGAGAGAGAGAGAGAGAGAGAGAGAGAGAAAGAAGAAAGAAAGAAAGAAAGAAAGAAAGAAAGAAAGAAAGAAAGAAAGAAAGAAAGAAAGAAAGAAAAGACCTAAATAAAACAATAAATAAACTCCGCTGTGTTCATGAATTGGAATTCACAAACTTTGGAAAGATAAAGTTGGGGCAGGGAGGAGCTGGCGATACAGCTCAGTCTTACAATGTAAGATTTTTCAAGCTCCAGCACACAAAAAGAAAAGAAGAAAATCTTCGCAGGTTTGGCCCAGACAATAATGTCATAGATATGGTGGCAAAACGCTAACTGACAAATGAAAAAATAGACAAATAGGACAGATCAAAATTTAAAACTCTGCTATTTCAAATGTCACCGTCAAGAAAGGAGGGGGATGGGGCTGCGGGTGGAGCTCAGAGGTGGAGCACCCGCTGCAGGCGCACGCGCACGCACGCAAGGCCTTGGGTTCAAGCCCCAGCACCACAGGCAAAGGAAAAGGAAGGAGAGAGGGAGGGGAAGAGGAGAGGAAGGGTGAGGAGGGGAGAAGACAGAGGGAAAAAAGACAAAAGAAAACAACAACAAAAAAGGAAGTGACAACCCATGGGCGGGGAGAAAATATTTGCAAATTGTATCTCAGAAGAGCCTGGTATTGGGGCTGTGTTATAAAGAACCGTTGTAAGTACTGGGGAGGTGGAGGCAGAAGCGTTAGGAGTTTGAGTCCTGCCTGGACACTTAGAACTGTCACAAAATTTTTTTAAAAATCCAAAAGGCTGTAGCTATAGCTCAGTGGGATCAATTCATAGTATGTGAGGAGACTTACAACTGAACAATAAAAAGACAAATACAAGTTTTAAATGAACAAAAGATCTGAATAGACTTCCTACAACAAAGGTACGCAAATTTAGCTGTTAGGCACACGAAAAGGTCATTACTATTCATTAAGGAGATGCAAAGAATCCACAATGAGACAAATGTACTTCACACCCACGGGGATGCTAAACCAGAAAAGAAATACTAATAAGTGTTGGCGAGGACAGGGGCAAAGTAGATCCCTTGAGCACAGCTGATGAGGATGTAACACGGTGCAGCCACACGGAAGACAGTCTGGTGGTTTCTGAAACATTAATTACCTATGAAGGGTCACCACATAGCCTAGCAGCAAGGCCACTGTTAGGTTTGTTTATACCCAAGAGAAATGAACATATCTATCCACCCAAGAACTGGCACGAGAGTTTTCCCAACAGCGTTATTCCTAAGAGCCAAAGGGAGGAAAAGGAAATGCCCATTAGCAGATGAAGAGAGAAATAAACTGAGTCACCGTGACCCAAAACATCAGCAGGTCCCAGAGAGGAATGAAGGGCAGGGGTGCAGCTCAGCAGGCCCTGGGCTCCTACCCCCCAGGAGGCCCTAGGCTCCACCCCAGCAGCTGCGCTTTTGACTGGCCTTTGTGAGGTTCAATCCCAGGCCTTAGAAACAGAATGGGGCACGGTGCCTCCTGCGGCATGCATGAGTCTTGAAATCGCAGTGAGGGCAAGAAGCCACAGCAAGCAAAGCCTCAGAGACAGAGCAGATTAGTGGTCATCAGTGGCCGGCGGTGAGGGGTGAATGCTTCCCGGGAATGAGGTTTGGGAAGATTACAACCCTCTGGAATTAGTGGGTGGGTAATCATGAGGAATACACTGCAAACCACTCAACGGTACCTTTCTCCCGCCGCTGAAGCACGCACTACAGAGCACTACAGACTCCACCCCAGCCAGGCAAGTGGTCCACCACTAAGCTGCGTCCCTGCTCTTCCTACTGTCACAGTCCTACCCAGCTGCCCAGGCCAGCCTCCAACATGCGGTCCTCCTGCCTCAGCCTCCCAGAGTGCTGGCGTGACAGATGTGCGCCACCATGCCCAGCTTGCAAAGTACAGGCTGTCAGGGTAATTTGGGGGTGGAGGCACATCTCAGCGATGGAGCGCTTGCTCAGCACGTGTGCGGTCCCTGGAGTCAATCAGCAGCACACCAGGAAACCAAATGCAGGGCAGGGCTCAAGCACTGCAGCCTGGGTGCCCAGACAGATACGACAGAAGACAGAAGGATGGCGAGGAGAGCGGGGCTCAGAGCTCAGTACAAACACAAAGGAAAATAGCAAGCACAGGAAGGGGACCAGGAAGGGGACCCCAGCTGACCCTAACGCTCGAGAAAGGTCCTGTGGTGACACAGCAGGCCCCTCGACCTCCCAAAGCCCCTCCCCTCCGGGACGGACCTGGCCTTAGCTGAGCTGCAGCTTCTGTCCTGTGTGCGAGTCACACACAGGCAATCTGACGCCCGGGAGAGGGCAGAGTTATAGGTGGCGCACAGGGAGACGGGCTCTGGATCACCTGTGACAGCTGAGCCTGGACGGCGCGGGCTCACCCAGGAAGAGGGCCGCACCTGCACTCCTGGCCACGTGCCTGGGGAGATGCAGTCACCAGTGCTGCCAAAACAAATCAGAGAGGGCACCAGGAGGACAGAGAGGCAGGGAGGGATGTCAGCAGAGTGGCCTGGGGGCCTCTTAGGGAAGAGACCTTTAAACAGAGGCCTGACTGAGCTGGGGCTGAGGGAAGGTGGGCCCAGGGACAGGAAACGACGTGTGCAAAGGCCCTGAGGTGGGGTGGTGCAGAAGAGGAAGCCGCAGAGGTGGCACTGAGATCATCAGTGCCTTAGGGGGCACAGTGCGGCCTCAGCTGTGACTGCAGGGGGCTGGGCCCACAGAGAGTTCTGAGCTGGAGATGGGGGGACAGTTGCACCTCTGTGTCCAGAGGTGTGGTATCTGTGGATTCAACCATGCTTCAGAAGAAAAACACCTGAAGGCCAGGCATGGCACACACCTGTCATCTGAGCACTGGGGAAGCTGAAGCAGGAGGATTGCCTTGAGTTTGAGGCCAGGATGGGGTACATAGTGAGACCCTGTTTCAAAACAAACAACAAACAAACAAACAAGTGGTATCTGGGAGGATCTTCACAGGTTCTGTGCAAACACACCTATACCATACCCAGGACTCCAGCACCTGAGGGCTGTGGTGGCAGCAAGGGTCCTGGAACAGATCCCTGTGGGTACACATGGCTACCCAGGGCTCCTGGGTCCCCAGGGAATAACTGCCCTGAGGGAGGTCAAAGGTCAGAAGGTACAAAGACAGCCCTGGGGCGCCTGGACAATGACAACACAAGAAACAATATACCATTATGAAACCAACAAGGGCTGCGATGGCCGCCCACACCTGTAATCCCAGCCACTCAGGAGGCCGAGACAGGAGGCAAGTTCCAGACCAGCCTGAGCAACACAGCAAGATCCTGCCTCAAAATAAAATACAAAAGCTGGTAAAGTAGCTCCGTGGTCCACACCACAGAAACAAGTCGGGGAACTGATAACGAGGCTCTCTGGGGCCAAACTGGGCAAAGATACTTTTTTTCTTTCTTCATAGAAATCAGCGAGCTGATTGTGAAATACATACTTAAAGGACCTAGATGAGCCAAAGCAATTCAGAAAGGAACAAAAGGGACCCACACAGCCTGCTTTCAAGACTGAGCAGGAAGCTACAGTACTGACTAAATGTGGTGATGGCAACAAGACCAAATCCCTGGATGAGGGTTTAACAGTGTCCAGAAAGGACCCGCACAGATCTGGCCAACTCATTCTGACAAAAGCAACTCCATGAAGAAGGGACGATCCTTTCTACAAATGGAACCCCGCTGCAGGTGTTAGAGCACACCTGTAATCCTTGCACTCGGGAGGCTGAGGCGGGAAGATCACCAGTTTGAAGGCAGCTTGGGCTACACAGATAGCAAGCAAGACCCTGTCTCGATCAAAATACAATAAAGAAATAGATAATAAAATCTATGACTCCTAACTTGTCCCAAAATTACCTCAGCGCTGCGGGGACACATCAGGGGTAAAGCACGTGATTAGCACACTCAAGGTCCAGGATTCCATCCCCAGCATGGCGGAATAATATATTTTAAAAAAAGAATCCCCCAAACCAGGCATGGTGGTGCATGCCTATAACCCCACCACTCAGGTGGCTGAAGCAGGAGGATCGCTACAAGTTTGAGGCCAGCATAAGCCAAATAGCAAGAATGTGTCCCCCAAAAAGAGAACCTTGATACTTCAGAGGACAGAGTGTGAAGGGGAGAGGACAGTAGCTCGCAGTGGGGAACCCGGCCAGGCCATACCGCTAGCAAGAGATCAACAGGGCGACATGTCCTGTTGACATCATGGACCCCACAGGGTTAGAAGTCAGGGACTTCACCAGCGTGGCATCTTCCCCCAAAATTAGCAACCCCGGCCAACTATGAGAAAACATCACACAAGCCCAAAGAGAGGGACAGTCTGTAAAACACCAAGTCCTGAGAGGCAGGCACTGGCAGAGGAGCGTCACAGACCAGAGCACACCATGGAGAGCTGACTGCTAAAGGCCACGTGGGGCCCTCGGACTGGAAGGGGACAGTCAGAGAGAACTGGAAGACCCTGAATGAAGTCCGGCTCTCTTTCAGGGCAGCACACCACGGTCCTGTCATCCTTAGTCACGAGAAGCACATAAGCGGGAGGCTCCCAGTTTCCTCCTGGGCTCTCGCGTGAGTTTAAAGGTTCTTTGCTTTCCGCAAACCTAGGGTGATTCCAACAGAATAAAAAAGAAAGCTATAGGCCAAGTATCCTCCAGGAACACAGATACAAAAATCCTCACCAGGTGTGGGAGCACACACCTGGAATTCCAGCACTAGGGAGGCTGAGGCAGGAGGACTGCTGAAGTTCAAGACCAGCCTGGGCTACACAGACCCTGTTCCAAAAGACAAAAAACAAAAAAAGGAAGAAAGACAGCAGTATAGGAAGATCTTGGCAGAGTCACACACTGATAAAGGTGGTTCCAGTGCAATAAAAACTCCTCACTCTGCACTTCCATGGGGTGAGGCTTTTGCTTTATTTTTATAATAAGGAGTCAAATAACTTGTTTTATAAAAGAACTAAGCTGTCGGGCTGGTTTTTGTCCAGTGCTGGGCAAACTCCTGGGTCTCCTTTCAGAGGAAACAACCTGCCCTGACTCCCTGGTGGCCACAGAAGCAGGCTTCCTTCCGCCTGGCTTCCGCCCAGCCCAGAGGGAGCGCAGCCTTGTGAAACCAGCAGACGCCCAGCCCCGCCCCGCCCCGCCCCGGCCACAGGGAGACGCCCCAGGCTGAATGATGGCAGGTCACGGTCCTCTAGCCTTTCTTTTTTTTTTTTTTTTAAATGAATGGCACGAAAAGCTGAATCAGTACCTTTGCACTGAGCTACATCCCCAGCAGTCTGTAATTTTTTGTTAAATTTTGAGACAGGCTCTGGCTCTGAGTTGCCAAATTGTCCAGTTGGGGCTGAAACTGCAGTGCTCCTGCCTTAGCCTCCCAGAGGGCTGGGGTTATAGATGTGTGCCACCTCGCCCAGCTCCCCCATTTAATTTTTTGTTTGTTTGTTTTTGTTTTTGTCTTTTTGAGGCAGGATCTCCCTATGCAATTCAGGCTGGCCTTGAGCTCACTTTGTAGCCCAGGTGAACTCACAGGGATCCTCCTGCCTCAGCCTCCAAAGGGCTGGGATTACAGGTGTGTGCCACCATGCCAGGCTCCCATCTGAATTTATGGTTCTCTGGAATTCCATGCCACTGCCTCTGCAAGTCCAAAGCCACCACCCCTGGGCCAGGAGGCCAGGCTCTCTAACAGGACCCTGTCGCTGCTCTCAGAGGACAGGAGCACCATGGCCAGGGCAGGACAGGCGGGGCTGTGTGCCGGGTCCACCTCGGGGCTCCCTTGGGCCATGCTGGCCGTGCCAGGGCATATCACCCAGCTGGGCCTGTTCCTGCCCATTTGGCTCACGCGCCAGCCTGGCAGCTCTGGAAGCCTCTTATCGCTAGGAAATGTGTCACAGGCCAGGGTCTCTGGGGTGTCCTCTCCTTGCCCAGGTGGGGGCGTCTGCTCTGCGGGCCCACAGGCAGAGCGTGGCCTGGTTGACGCAAAGCATCACCCCACTGACACAACCCCACCCCACTGGCCCCAAGCAGGACGCAGGGGTCAGAGAGCACAGCCATTAGCAGCCGAACGGGACCCCGGCCAGCACAGCCTGGGGACCCCCGCTCAGTCTCACCCCATTAATATTTTTTCTTCGCCTGTTACTGTAACTTTCTCTGTACCAAGCAGGGCAAGGCTCGGCCCCCCCTAGGGAGGAAGAGGCCCTTGGTTTGGGGCCCTGCACCCCACAAGCAGGTCATGAGCTCCAAAAGGTGTGTCTCAGGGCGGTCACCTGAGCCCTGCTCCATGAATCTGCTGAGAAATTCAAGTCAACTCAGGTCTTTTTTATTTTGGAGACAGGGTCTCACCATGGAGCCCAGCAGAGCCGCAGATTCGTTACACAGACCTCACACTTCCCGCGCTCTGCCTAGAGTGCCCGCGGGTGCGGGTTACAGGCGGCACCACCACCTGCACATCAGTTCTAGGTGCATTCATCTGGCAGCAACAGGAACCCCTGCTCTGTGCAGGTAGCACCAAGAGCGGCAGACCAGTCCCTGCCCTGGAGGAGGTGCCATTCGGGGGCCCCAACACACAGGGAAGAGTTAGGAGATTAAAAACCCTGAGAAAATGTACTGAGACACCAGCTTGGGAGAGGCAGGGGTGCGCTGCGGCCAGGGCTCAGGGTTGGCGGCTCAGCCAGATCTGAGTGGGGCCGAGGGGGGGGCCAGGCGGGCCAGGGAGAGGGATCTGGACACAGGAGGTGTGCAGGGGAGAGCAGAGGAGGTGACCACAGGTGACAGGCCCAGGTGTGCCGGGGAAGGCCTTGGGTTTGCTCTGAGCAGGGCAGGCATGGCGCGAGGGGCAAGGGTCCTGATGTGACCCAAAACACCTCAGCCAGCCCTAGCAGCGAAGCTGCCACTGTGGCTCAGGGCCGCACAGCGGCGCTGCCACCCACCCTTCCGTCCCCTCACCCCATGGTATGTGGGTCCCCACACCCAAGGGCACCTGCAGTCCTGGAACCACACAACTGGAAGTGGCCTCAGTGGCCATTGCCAGGAGGTTGGGGCACAGGCCAAGGGCCTGTGGACCGTAGAGCACTACGCGGCCTTTAAAAAAGAAAGTATCCCAGGAACCAGAAAGTCGAAGGCACAAGCTAGGGCCTGGGGCCAGGCAGGAGGGGCACAAACACAACCAACCAGCAGGTCACCTGTCCCCTCCAAGCAGCACTCCCATTCCCTTCCTTCTGCAGCATCTCCTGCACGCCCCCGGCCAGCCCTCCCTGGAGGTCAAGGAGCTCTCAGGGCTCTCCAACCATGGCGTCCCCTTCCTCCACTCCAACAGCTGCCTCTGGCCCTCAGTGAACAAATACTTAGAAGATGAAATGGGTAGAGCATGGTGGCACTCGCCTGTAATCCCATTACTCAGGAGGCTGAGGCAGGAGGATTGTTGCGAGATCGAGACCAGCCTGGGCTACAAAGTGAGCTCAAGGCCGTCCTGCACTGCATAGTGAGACCCTGTCTCAAAAACACCAAAAAAAAAAGAAGAAACGGGTAAGGATGGGGGTATGGTGACTGTGACCTTCCAGATGTCCCTCATCCCCCCCCCCCCCGAGTCCCTCAGGACCCACAAGAACAGCCAGATGGCAAATGCTGAAGCCAGGGTAAAGTCAGAGACTGGGGCCTCAAGGGCCCAGGTTCAAGTCCACCCACTCACACCCCAATGTGGAGGACCAGCTCCGGCCTCAATTCCCTCCCTAGAAAACAGGGTCAAGCACAAGCTCAGGTGGGTGGTTGAGGCCCCTTGTACTGAGGCCCCAGGGACAAGGCAGCACAAGAGGAAGGGACTCCCAGGTGCTGCGGCCCTGACACCGTCCTCTAAGGGACTCTGTGTGGCTGAATGCTAGATGCTGAATGATGTACAGTGACCCCAGTTCAACAAGACAATACCCAATAAACACAGCGCACAGTGGTGCCCCCATGGCACTGGCAGGTGTCAGCTGGCTGTCAGGAAGCCCAGGGAGGGGCCGGGCGGTGCAGCTTCCCGCCGGCAGGGCCCCCTTTCCCAGATCGTTGTCCCCGAGCTCTACTTGCGCACCAGTTCTGGGCAGGCAGGCACGGGGTGGGAAGTGTCTGGACTCTCCTGCCACACCGCTCTGCGCCAGTCTGCAGCAGGCCGGCACTCTCGGGGCCCGGGACCTGCCGCTCCCTCAGCCTGGGGTGCAGCCCCCACTACCCCACTGTCTTTGAGCAGCAGGACCCACCTGACCCAGCCCACTGCCCTCTGCTCGCTATCTCAGTGCCTGTGGGGTCTCCAGCACCTGGCCCAGCGCAGGTACTGCCCATGGCACACATAGCTAACACTGTGGCAGGCCCGAGGGTCAAGGGCTGCTCCGTGCGTGACCTCAGGCCAGTCCTTGGATCCAACTGTCCTGCCCAGCACTTAGTTCCCCATATCCCCGACAGCAGAGCCTGGCTCATGCTCAGGGCCTGTGTGACTTCAGGCCGGGCTGCTCTCTGGCCTGTTTCCTCACCTGTAATCTGCTAAGAGCAGCAGCTGCCCGCAGAATCGGATTTTACCTACAACAGAGACCTACACGGTTGCACGTGCCCATAATCGCAGCGCCTCGGAGGGTGAAGCGGACGGCCTGAGTGCTCAAGGCCAGCCCGGCCTATGCTAACAAGACCCTGTCTCAAAACACAAAAAACCACACACCCCAAAAACATGACACAGAGTGACTCTCCACAAACACCAGCCAGCGTCAGAACCACCCAGCAGATGCAACCTACAGGCCCGCAGCCCCTGGTTCAAACTGAGGGCAACACCGTGCGGAAACCCCCCACCTCCAGGCCGTGAGCTGACTGCCAAAGTCCCTGGAACCCCGACCTCGCAGTCCCTGGAACCCCGAACTCGCGGACAAGGGAGTCTTCTCTCTGCGGGACGTCCCGAGGGAGGCGAGGCAATTTTTTCTTTTTTATTCCGATTGTAGCTGCTGCCCATAAATATCTCATTACTGCCCGCATTTTTCCAGCACTCTGACATGGTAAGGGCCTAATTACAGCATGCTGTTGGCGCTCCCCCGGAAATCAGGGTTCGCTGGATGCTCCCGTTTTTCCCAGCAGCTGAGGGGCCTGTAATTTCAGCATTTTCATTCAAATCGGGTGAGAACTTGGCAAGTGCTGCTGCTTGAAGTCAAGCACAAATGTGGGGAGACGGTCATGCCGCTCCCCCCAGCTCTGCCAACGGAATCTACAACTATGCTCTAATCTCACTCAGAAATGGCCCGCGGGATTCCACGTCAGGTACCTAGGGAAGGCCATTAGGCCCTGAGCAAATTGCTCTTAACAAAACAAAGTAAAACAAAAACCTTTCCACAACCCGGAGCTGCTACTTGTCATCATCCGGTTATACACAAAGTGAGCAAAAGCAGAGCAAACAACACGTGGGACATGAGCCATGTGGGGAGTCAGGGCGACGCACAATTTTCTGGGGCGCTGATTTCACACATACAACTGGCTTGGCTTGGTTTGGTTTTTTGAGACGGAGTCTTACTAGGTATTCTGGGACAGCCTTGGAGCAAGGCTTATCTCAAATTTTCAGCAATCCTCCTGCCTTAGCCTCCCTGGTGCTGGGGTTACACGGGTTGCAACCCCACCATGCTTGGGGCAAATAAATCATTTTGAACAAGATGGAACACCACGCCCATTTGGCTTGATTCTAACAGGTCTCATGCAGCATTCTGGGTCATTAAATGTTCAGGCTCTTCCCAGTCTCTACACATTTCATAACCAGTAGTCTGGACACACAGTTTGGCCAAATCCTCTGGTGTTGGGCATTTCTGCTCCCGATTTCCCACAGCTACATTTGAAACTGGTGTAAACACCACCAACGTCCAAGTATTCGTTTACAGCCGGGGTTCCCACTTGGAATGGAACCAAGAACACCTGGCAACAAAGGACGTGGGGGACTGCATGTGTGCTCGTATGTACGCGTGCGTAGCACGTGCGTGTGTCCTGTGTGTGTTATGCCTGCATCACATGTGTCCTGGGACCAGCTTCATCCCTGGTCAGAGCGCTGCCTGTCCAGATGGGTAGAGTCTGTGCTGAAACGGGGCATTACCGATGCTAACAACGTAATCGTGAGTTCCGTCTCTTTAAGGAAAAAGGAATTAACGTCCATCAGCAGAGCCCTGAACCAGGCTAAAGGCAGACAGCGCTAACCAACAAGGTCACGAAAGCACACCCTCTCCCATGCCACAGGCTCAGCTTGTTTGATTCTCACTCCGCTTCCAGACACAGAAAATGTCATGGTCCCATTGTCCAGATGAGGAAACTGAGGCTCACACAAGCACGATCATTCATGCAGTATGCGGCAGCTTCAGGACAGTATGCTCCTCCAGATGCCTCTGAAATCCACCCACTGGGCCTGGCCCAGGTCCTAGACACCACTGGGGCAGGGCCTGGCATAGTATTTTCAAGATGCAATGTGGAGCTGGGTGTGGTGGTGTACATCTGCAATCCCAGACTCAGGAAGATCACAAGTTTGAGCCCCAACTTGGCAAAGTGGGGAGACCTTGAGTCTCCAACCAAAGAAGGGCAGGGGATGAACTCAGCACCAAGGTCCCCAATTAATCCCTGGTACTGCCATAAAGAAAAGAAAAGCCCGGCATGGTGGTGCACACCTCTAACCCAGCACTTGGGAGGCTGAGGGAGGAGGATTGTTGCAAGTTCAAGGCCAGCCTGGGCTACAAAGTGAGCTCAAGGCCAGCCTGAGTTAACAAGCAAGACCTTGTTGGAAAAAAGACAGAAAAAAGAGAAGAAATGAAAATTAAAAAAAGAAGAGAGGAGAGGAGAGGAAGGGAGGTGGCTCTCCCTCCCACACTTCCAGAAGCTGCTGGCTGCGACAATCTGAGGAGAAAGCCCTCAACAGAGAGAAGAGAGCCCCAGGCCGCGTCCCCTCCACTCACACCCGTCCCTGTCCTCTGATACCCAACTCCTGTCTCCCTTTGCTCTCTAGCACAGGCCTCACCCCAGGGCCTTTGCACTGGCTGACCCACAGCCTGAGATCCTGTTCTGGGTCTCCCTGGGTCCTTTCCTCACCTCCTTCAAGGCTCCACTCAAACTCAAATGTGACCAGACTGACTTCTCTGTTTAAAATGTGACCCCCCCACTACGACCGCCCCTTTACTCTTTTATTAGTAACTGCTATCACCTTCTCCCATGTTCCTGCTCTATCTGCTCTGTGCTGGAAGGTCCGGGGCCGCAGGCCCAGGCAAAGACAGTGCTGCCAAGTGCTGAAAACCACATTTCAGGGAGCCATACTGAACGCTTTAAGCACTTTCTTTGCGCAAGTCCCAGCCGATCTGAATGGTCTCATTTAATCCCCACTCAACCCTAAAAAGGGTGTAATTATTATAACTCCCACTTTAGAAAAGGGGGATTAAATCCCTTGACTAAAATGTCACAAATACACAGTGATATGCACCAAGTCACTTCATCCGCCCCAGGAAGTGAGACAGACTTATCTGGACCGGTACAGCCATTTCCTCACTGAGGAGACTGAGGGAAACCGAGCCCAGGGCCCTCATAACCATGCCATTCCCATGTACACTATTCTTCCTAGGAAACCTGGAAGAGCTGACCGTGGTGACACACGCCTGTGATCCCAATATTCCAATACTCGGGAGGCTGAGGCAGGAGGATCGATGCAAATTCAAGGCCAACCTAGCTATGTAATGAGTTCAAGGCAACCCTGAGTCACACCCTGACTCAAAAAAAAATTTTTTTTCCCAAGAGGCTGAGGTGGGAGGATCAAGAATTTGAGCCCAGTCTGGGCAACTCAGCAAAACTCTTTTTCAAAAGAAAATAAAAAGGGGGAGCATGTAGCTCAACGGTAGAGCACCTGACGTAGCATGTGCAACGCCCTAGGTTTCCTCCTCAGTCCCACCAAAAAAAAACTTTGTACAACTTTGGTTTCCCGGATGAACTGACAACCTTAACCAAACTTCTGCAGTGCAGGATTCTGGGAGGGGCGCCACAGGAACGGGCTCAGTATCTCTGGCTCAAAACAGATGTGTGGGAGGTGGGTGCAGCGGGATTGAAGGGAGAAAGACTTGGCACTGCAGCGGTGCCACCCTGGTAAGGTTGAAACCAACTCAGATGCACTGCTCGAGTGCATTTTAATTCTGGTTCACTCTCTTGCCATCAACAAAGAAGCCCACCGGGTGAATAATAGCTCCAACACAGGTACCTACCATGTTCTGAGCACTGTGCTAAGGAGCATTTGCTTTTTTTTGTAAGAATAAGGGTTACACTGCGTTACCCAGATTGACTGGAGCTCTCAGGCTCCAGCGATCCTCTTGCCTCAGCCTCCCAAGCAGCTGGGACTCTGGGTGCCTGCGACCACCAGGCTACAGCGAGCATTTCCAGGGCACTGCCTCACAGCATCCTTCCAGCATTCTGGTGGAGGGACCATCATTCGATTCTTAGGAGGGGAACCTGAAGCTCAGAAAGGTCAAACAACCCGTGCAAGGTCACAAAGCAAGTAAGACAGCTCTGTGGGTGACCGTTAGAAGCTGGGACAGGAAAGAACACGGCCATGCAGAGGGGCCCCAGGCCTGGCTTGAGTTTTAGGCCAGGCTCAGTTGCCCCCAAATCCACACCTTTCTGCCACTATGAGAGACTGCAACGTGCTGGACACAAACAAAGGAGGAAATTCCAGGCCTCTAGGAGGGCAGGGACAGGGCTGGGTGGCTGGCGAGTCCTCCGTGAGCCGCTTCCCAGCTCACGTATCAGGTGTACCGGACAACAAAACTTCCACCCCAGTCACTCACTGTGGGATGCCAAACAATGGGTCTGACTCGGGAGGCTGAGACAGGAGAATCCCCAAGAGTTCAAGTCAACCCGGGATACACGTTCAAGACCAGTTGAGACTACACAGCAAGACCCTGACTCAAACACACACACACACACACACACCCAAAGGCAGTGAATCCGGAGAGCGCTGCCTGACCAGCTGGATGAATAATTCCCCTTATGGCTGTTGACAACATTAACAATTATGACAGCAATAATAACGATGATGCCAACAGCAGCGCGCACGTTATCAGGTGGCGGGCGCACCTCCCGGACGGAGCACTTCCTGGAATGGAGAAGTGGCCGCCAAGTGGGAGTTGGCAAGGCAAGAAGTGAGGGGGAGGGGAGAGGGGAATCAACGTCCTCCGGTGGCCGGGTGGGGGCTGTCCTCGTTCACTCGATTCCAGAATCCTATTATTTGCCCACGAGACGGACGGACGGACACACACACACACACACTTCTTAGTTTAGATGCCTAGGGCATCGGCTCCCAGGCTCGAGGGTGCCCCAGTTGGACGCCCCGGCCGGGCGGGCTCCCCTCCCCCCAGGGAACCAGGGAACCGAGTCTGCACTTTCGCCCTTCGAGTCCCTCTCCGAGCCCCCCTTCTGTCACCCAGTCACAAGGGCTTGGGCCGGACAGGCGGGCGCTGCCGGGGCGGCGATGGGCGGACACAGGCCCGGCAGACCGAAGGGCTCGCTGCGGAGAAGCAGCCACACCGCGGCGGAGATGGTGCGGAGGAATCAGGAGAACCAGACGAGAGGTAGCGGGAGCCCGAGCAGTAACTCGGCGGAGGGACCGTGAAGCGCTGGCCCGTGAGGGGCACAGACGGGCGGCGGGACAGACAGCCAGGGGCTGCCAGCGGGGCGGGGCGGACAGATAGACAGATGGACAGATGAACAGTCACACGGCGCTGGTAGCGAAGGCACTCCGCACAGCCAAGGGGACGGCTGGGGTTGCTGGCGACAGACGAACCGCTAGCCCCTCCGCAGGGGTCGCCGGAACAGCTAATCTAAAGGGCAGGTTTCGCTCCTGATGGACGGACAGACAGACACAGGCGCGGAGCGATCCATCCTTGAGCCTTGGGCAGCCAGAGGAGCGAGTTCGTGCACGCGAGCCGAACCCGGACTGCAGCGGGATCCTCGGGGCCTCGGGTGCCGAGACCCCAGCCCGCGCGGCTCCGGCGCCCGGCCCCTCCGAGAGCGCCCTGCGGGGCCCGCCTCGCCGTCCCGTCCGTCCGTCCCGATCGCGGCCCGGGCACGCAGGCGCCGCACTTACGCCGGCAGCGCAGGGCGCGCCATTCCCGGGCCGCCCTCCGCGCCCTAGGCCGCCGCCACCCGGGACCCCGCCGCGCCCGCTCACCGGCCCACGAAGTTCTCGAGCACCGAGCTCTTGCCGGCGCTCTGGCCGCCCACCACGGCGATCTGCGGCAGGTCCAGGTGGCAGCTCTGGCCGATGGAGCTGAAGGCGTCCTGCAGCTTGTTGACCAGCGGAATCAGCTCTTCCATCCCGCGGTTCCCCATGGCGCCGGCAGGCCCGGCCGGAGCGCCCCGCGCTCCCCGCCCACCCTCGACCCTCAACGACCCGGCCCTGCGGTGTCTGCGGCCGTTGCTCCCCGCTCTCCCGGGCCTCGGCGCGACACCAGCTCCGGGTTCGGCCTCACAGTCGCCGCCTCACCCGGTTCTTAGGCGACACCCGACCCGAGCGACCTCCCGCCCCAGCCGGGGCTGCACTCAAAACCCGCCTGCTGGCTCAGATTGGTCACTCACACTGCCACTCCTACTCGTAAGCCAATGAAAGCGAGATATGAGCCCATGGCTCGGTAAGCCTTCTCCCTGCAGACTTGTCTGGGAGTTCATTGGAGAGAAGAACTGTCACTGTTAAGCAACAACCAATAGCAGTGGAAAAGTAAGTTGTCCAGACCAGGAGGCGGTGTTTCGAGCAAAGACACGTTGGCTCCACCCAATAGGAAGAGCCATTCTTACTGGTTAGAACACATGTCAATCAGTAAAATTGGCCAATGAGATAGGGATCGATCCTTAAACAAGAGTTTGTCACTCGCCACTACCTAGTTCCCTAAATATTTCCCATTGGCCTATATAAATATCACTTTGTACCTCCAGCCAATAAGACAAAAGAGGTGGACTTTAGTATCCGAAACTTGATTCTGATTGAGAATTGTACCTGTCAATCAAAAGAAAAATCTCCGTTTTCACTAGTACTTGTCTTACTAAGGAGATAAAGGTACTTCGAAGGGTGACACCTCGTGGTAGGACTCGGTGATTGTCAACTCCGAGTTTCCGGGTTCTAGAGAAAACTACAAGTTCCAGAATGCATCTTGGTTCCCATTCTGAAAGCCGGATGTGGGAGCGGGATCCCAAATCCGCCTCAGAGAGGCAGGCAAAGCTAGTGCTTCCTAGGGAGAGCAGGCTGTAAAGTCAACCAGTAAGATCCCTCACTGGCTTGTTCCTGGAATGGAAGGCAGAGCTCCTGTTTGCCTACACGCCATGGATCTTTTTGAGTAACCAGTGGAAATCAACGGATCCGATCTCTAATACGAAGAAAGACACGTTGTTTTGCAGATAACATTGGTGGTTCTGGGATCTGGAACTCGAGCAAAAGTGAATTGATTTCCCTGAGCACACATGGGCCAGGGAGAAAGGAACGTGGTGAGGAGGCCGCAGCAATGCGTAAGGGGAAAGAAGATGGGCACGAGGTGCCACGGGGCATTGTGCTGGCAGTGGGAGGGAGACGGCACCACAGTGGCCTCAGATAGATGCCTGCTCCGTGACGCCAAATCGCAGGTACCAAACACACGAGCAAAAACACAGCCAATACGATCTGGCAGCGCAGTCTTGATGCTGGTTGCAAAAACTAGAACACCTCCTAGCTGTCCGTTTTCAGTGAACTGGTTGACCACCGCCCCGAAGGCACCGTGAGGAAAGGTAGGAAGCTCTCTGTGCACTGGCACAAAACAACTTGAGCAAAGGGAAAAAAGCAGCGAACAGAACTGCTGTTGTTCAAACTGCAGATATTCATAAGCAACTGTATACCTGGAAAGCTTCTGGAATATGCAAATTCACAGGAATAGTTGCACGTTTTCTGCTATTTGAGTTGTGGTTCCAACAGGTGCTACCTTCTCAATTTCTTTTTTTGTCTTTTTGAGACAGGGTCTCACTATGCAGTTCAGGCTAGCCTTGAGTTCACTTTGTAGCCCAGGTTGGTCTCAAACCCACAACAATCTTCCTGCCTCAACTTCCCGAGTGCTGGGATTACAGGTGTGCACCACCCTGCCCCCGGCTACTTTCTCAATTTCAAACATCTTAGTTTTGCTGGATGAGTGGTGCAAGCCATGTAACTCCTAGCCCTCCTTGGAGGCTGAGGCAGGATGATCACAAATGTGAGCCCAGCCTGGACAATTCAGTGAATTAATGAGCCCTTGTCTCAAAAAAAAAAAAAAAAAAAAAAAAAGCCGGACATATAGCTCAGGGGCACAAGCACCTGCCTGGCAAGCGCAAGGTCCTGAGTTCAATCCCCTAAAAAAAAAAAAAAAACAAATCTAAACACAAAGGTTAAAGAGAACTGAGTATGTAGCTTAATGTGAGGGTTCAATTCCCAGGATCAAAAAGGAAAAAAAGCCTTAGTTTTTAGGGATGGCAGCTCTGCAGTCAATCACATGGGTAGATCTGATCTGTGTCTGTTTACTATTATGGTCTGAATATTTCTGATCCCTAATAATTCCTATATTCAAAGCTGAGTCCTCGGTGTAACAAGATTTTGAAGGAATCATGAGGGCATAGCCTTTTTGAATGGAATTAGTGTCCTTGTAAGACACCCCTGAGAATGCCCTTCTCCCCTTATAGCATATGAGGAGGCAACGAAAATATAGCCCTCTGTAAACCTGAGCCAAGTCCCCATCAGTTCCCGGTATTCTGTTACAGCAGCTTGCACAGGAAGGCATTTGAAAGGACCGTGACTTCACACTCAACTTCCTCCTCTGAAACGGACACAGCCTCATAGGTACATCCTAATGTTGCAAGAATTAACCAGGTGTAGCGATACACACCTGTCATCCCAGCACTCGGGAGGCTAAGGCAGGAGAATCACCATGAGTTTGAGGTCAGCCTGGACTACATTTAAAGCAGTACTGGATGGCTAGGCCTCAAGCTCAGGAGTAGAATGTGTGCCCAGCGGGCTTGAGATGCTGGGGGCTTGAGGGCCATCCCCAGCATGTTCCTCCCAAAAGTAGCGCTACTGTAAACAGGAGTCAGATGGCACCCTGGCCAAGCCACCACACTCTTGATGGTGACCTTGAGTAGACTTCTTTTTTGTTTTTTTGGTACCAGGGATCAAACTCAGGACCTTGTGCTTGCCAGGCAGGTGCTTATGCCACTGAGCTACATCCCTGGCCCTTGAGTAGACTTCTGCTTCTTCACCTGTCTGTGGCAGAGGATGTGAATGCCCACTCTGGGGGGGGGGTGGAGAGAAACTTTTCTTTTTCATCAAAACTGGGATGAAACCCAAGACCTTCATATTGATCTACATCTTTGACAGGGTCTCATTATGCAATGCAGGCTGGCCTTGAACTCATAAGGGATCCTGCTGCCTCAGCCTCCTGAGTTATTTATTATCAACGGGAGGGAGTATATCCAACCACCAACCAATAAGGAGCCCCACACTGGCTACCTCCACAAGAAAATTCAGACAGACAACACACACGAAGTTAAAATTTTTTAAAAACATCTTAAAAAAAAAAAAAAATCCTTCAGTATCCTTCACCCCAAGGTCCCTCAGTGCAGCCTGGTCAGCTCAGCGTGATGCCCACAGAGGCCAGGGCTTCAGTGGCCCAGGACGGATACAGGCTCTGGTCCCCGTACATGGTGCTCATGAAGCCACGCACAAAGTCAGGGAACCGCCTCTCCACAATGCTGGCCCGGATAGCGCTCATCAGCTGCAGCTGCAAGGGCCAGTGTCAGTGCCAGTGCTGGTGCCCAGTGCCCAGAGCCCCGCCACCGGCCCGGGCACCTGCCCACCTGGTAGGCAATGTTGTGCACTGTGAGGTGGTGCAGGGCAGCCGTGTTGTCGCTGTGCAGCAGGGTGTGCAGGAAGGCCCGGGTGTGCCTGCAGTCCAGTAGGTGGTGACTGAGGAAGGACCAGCCCAGCCCTTCTGCCCCCTGACCTGACTGCCTACCTTTTCTTTGGGTTTTGAGACAAGGTCTCACTTATGTAGCCCAGGCTGGCCTTGAACTTGGAACGTGCAGCAATCCTCCTGTCTCAGCCTCCCTGCCTCAGCCTCCCACACACGAACCAGCACGCCTCATCACGTACGTCTTGCAGGTGGGGCAGGAGCACTCTGGGTCTATGGGGCCAAAGTCCTTCTCATACAGCTTTTTCTTTAACTGCAGCTGCCCGGTAGGCACCAGGGCAGAGCCAAAGCGCTGGGGACCGGGAAGGGCAAGGGAGACAGGGTCATCCGGGTCATCTGGCTCTTCACCCTCCCTGCTCCGCCCTCCCCCAGCCCACGGCCCAGGCCCTCACCGCTGTCCGTGTGGGGTACACACAGTCGAACATGTCGCATCCAAGAGCCACGCAGACCACCAGATCAGTGGCATAGCTGGGTGCAGGCGTGGGGAGAGGGAGCAGAGAGGCTGACGCCTGGGGTGGGCATCCCCGGCCCCCTCCCAGCCACCGCTGAAGACAGGCACGTCCTCTTTGGCACCCCTACAGCAAAGCTGTCCTTGTCCCCTTACACCTCCCACGCAGGGCAGGGGGCACCCAGGAAGCAGCTCTGCACAAGCAGGGCTTGGTCTTCCTCCCCGAGACGTACCCGACCCCCATCAGGTAGCGGGGCTTGTCCTTGGGCAGCCGGGCCGTGCTGAGCGCCACCATCTTCCAGAACTGCGCCTTGCTCTCTCCGCCACTCAGACCCCCGATGGCAAAGCCTGGCACATCCCTCTTGGTCATCTCTGGGGTACAGATGGTCCTCGCCTTACCACGCTGTGACACAACTTAGGTTTCTGACTTTTCAATACTGCAAAACCAAGCCTATAGCCATTCTGTTTCCTGCTTCCAGGGTGGTCATTAAATTACATGAAAGCCAGCTGTGGCAGCACACACCTGTAATCCGAGCATTGGGAGGCTGAGCCAGGAGGATCTCAAATCCAACCCAAGCCTGAGCAACTCAGCATTTGATAAGACTCTGCTTCATAATAAAAATAACAAAAATTTAGAAAGGAGTAGGGATATAACTTAGTGCAAAATGGGCCAGGGATGTAGCTCAGTGTACAGCGCCTGCCTGGAAAGTGCAAGGTCTTGAGTTTGATATCTGATACCCCCCCCAAAAAAAACAGTGCAAAGGCCCTGAGTGCAAATTGAAAGATTTGAAGCAGACATGGTATCTCATGGCTATCATCCCAGCACTCTGGCAGACTCAAGGAGATACCATCTCAAAATAGAATTGTATTTATTTATTTAATGTTTTCTTTGTCTTTTTGAGACAGGATCTCACCGTGCAGTTCAGGCTGGCTCTGAGCTCACTTTGTAGCCCAGTTTGGCCTCAAACTCACAATGATCCTCCTGCTTCAGCCTCCCACTGCTGAGATTACAGGCGTGCACCTGCCCGGCAGAAAATAAAATTTTAAATAGGTCTTCGATGTAGCTCAGTATAATGACCCTGAGTTCCTTTGGAAGGAGCAGGAAGGGGGGGATGGGGGAGCGGGACGGGGAGGGGAGGGGAGAGGAAGGGGGAGGAGGAGGAGGAAGAGGATGAGAAGCAGCAGCAGCAGCTGGGCGTGGCGGCGCACACCTGTAATCCCAGCACTTGGGAGGCTGAGGCAGGAGGATCACTGTGAGTTCAAGGCCAGCCTGGGCTACACAGTGAGTTCAGGACCATCCTGAACTACATAGGGAAACCCAGTCTCCAAAACCCAAAAAAAAAACTAAAAAAAAAAAAAAAAAAAAGGAAGAAGAAAGAGGAGAAAAAGAAAAAGAAGAAAACAAAAGCACAACACCCAACACCGAGCCGGGCGCGGGCGCACGCCTGTAATCTCAGCACTGGGAGGCTGAGGCAGGAGGATCGCTGCGAGTTCGAGACCAGCCTGGGCTACCAAATGAGTCCAAGACCAGCCTGAGCTGCATAGTGAGACCCTGTCTCAAAAAGACAAAAAAAAAAAAAGGCACAACACCCAAACAGCATTA
>PVLD010014907.1:0-50606 GCA_004027595.1 Dinomys branickii
ATAGGAATATATATGAATATACATATGTGCAGGAGGGCTAACATGGTTCTACTATTGTATTATATCACTTAATGCTAAGCAATAATCGATGACAGGATATTAGATTAATAGTGTATATCTGTATGTGTTAGCCTGAACACACACTTCGAAGATATCAATATGTAAAGCAGCAACAAGCGGTGTTTTTTTCTGTTGTTGTCGTTGATGTTGTTGCTGTTGTTGATGTATGCCTGTTTTCTTTCTTGTCTTTGGATTTTTGGTTTGTGTGTTTTTTGTTTTTTTTTTTCTGTTGTGGAGAGGATTAACTGTCTGACTAAATTTGCGTGTCTGTATATGGGTCCATACATCTACAATTCGAAGATATCAATGGATAAAGCAACAACCACTGTTGAGACCATATCACCTTGTCTATAGATTAGTTGTGATTGTACTATTTTCTATGATAATTGGTGTCTGTTTGTCAATATGTTTTTGTACTTTTAAGTTTCTAAAAAAAAAAAAAGACAATAAATAAATAAATTAAAAGAGACAGAAAGTCTAAATTTTAGTTTGAAACTTACTATTAATTATTTGTAAGGCCCTTGGTAGATTAAATTTTACATGTGTATGAGTATGTTAAAAAAGATACACACACATACGCTGTTTGCAGCCTTACTTGAGTTATCTACAAAACTGTATCTCTTCTAGACAAAAATCCCATGATTATTGAAACACGTCACAACGAGCTCGCTCAGGCACACAAGCACAATACCAAGTCTACATTCAAACTTTAATGTGCAAGGATAGAAACACAGCTCAGTGTAGGGTGTATACTTAGCATATGTGAAAGTCCTGGGTTTGATACCCAGCACTAGGCAAAACAAAATTTTCTTTAAAACGTGCAATATAAAATCAAACCTAAATAGTATCAGAGGTTACAAAATCATTTTGAATGATTAACTGAAAAATTATCATATTTTTACAGAGACACTATTACTTGAATTTCTAGCACCAAACTATTCCATTTCTTCCTTTTCTTTTTCTTTTTTGAGACAGGATCTCACTTTTGTGGTTCAGGCTGCCCTTGAACTCACTATGTACCCCCGGCTAGTCTCAAATTCACATCAATCCTCCTTCCTCAGCCTTCTGAGTGCTAAGATTATAGGTGTGCACTACCACACCTGGCATAAAGATTCCATTTCTTGTTCAGAGAACCTCTTTCAAAAGGTGAAACACAGAGATTTCTTGCAAACTACACGATTATATATACAACTGCTGAACACATTATGCTCTAACTCTTTGATTTAAAACAGAACTACAATTTTAAAATGTAACCTTCCCCAAAGTTAATCCTTGGAAATATATTCATCAATGAGATGTACTTTCTAACAAAGAATATGCAATAAGTTGTCTTGGAGTTAAGTGTCAGGCCAGGCTTGGTGGTACACTCTTACAATCCTAGTGCTCAGGAGGCTGAGGCAGGGGGATCACCACAAGCTTAAGGCCAGCCTGAACTACACAGTGAGACCTTATTTCAAAGACCAAACAAAAAATTATATTAGCATTGTCAAAGCTTCAATATTCTTTAGACTGAGCAAGTGTCAAGATCCCTACTCTAACTGTAGCAATAACTTTATCTCTTCTACACTTGGCTTTTTACATGAGAGGTTGATTTTAGGAGTAGGGTTTGCATGATGGGAGGGCCCTTGAAAAGGACTAACAGAGAAAGAAGTGAAATTATCATTATTCACAGATGACATGATAGTCTACATAGAAGACCCCCAAAATCCCCCCAAAAGACTTGTAGATTTACTAACCAAAGTCAGTAGCATAGCTGGATAGTCTACACTAAAAAATCAATAGCATTCCTGCACACAAACAACAAACATGCCGAGAGAGAAATTAGGGAAACCATATCTTTCACAGTAGCATCCAAATAAAAGAAATACTTAGGAATCAATCTAACAAAGTAAAAGATCTATACAGTGAAAATTACAGAACTCTGAAAAAAAGAGATCAAAGAGGATTTCAGGAAATGGAAAGACATTCCTTGCTCATGGGTAGGAAGAACCAACATTGTGAAAATTGTTATACATACTCCCAAAATTGTTATACATATTCAATGCAATCCCAATCAAAATACCATTAGGATACCTCACAGATCTACAGAAAACATTCCTAAAATTGATCTGGAACCAGAAGAGACCTAGAATAGCAAAAGCAATCCTAGGCAACAAAAGGCAAGACAGGAGGCATCACAAACTCTGACTTGAAATTATATTACAAAGCTACTGTAATAAACAGCACGGTACTGGCAAAAAAAACAGACCTGAGGATCAAAGGAACAGATTAGAAGATGCAGACATAGCTATAAACACACTCAGCCACCTTATCTTTGACAAAGGGGCCAAACATGTTCACTGGAAGAAAGACAGCCTCTTTAATAAATGGTACTGGAAAAACTGGCTATCCATATGCTGAAGACTAAAACTAGACCCATGTCTATCACCATGCACTAAAGTCAAAATTGATCATCAAAGATCTAAATGTTAAAACAGAAACACTAAATCTACTGGAAGAGAAAGTAGACACAGGGAGTGAGTTCATGAACAAAAACCAAACTGCACAGGGAATACTTCAAAGAATCAACTGAGATCTCATCCTATAGAAAAGTTTTTGCACATCAAAAGAAATCAGCACAGTAAAAAGAAAACCCGTAAATTGGGAAAAAAATCTTAGCCCACTGTCCCTCAGACAAAGGACTTCTATTTGGAACATATACAGGGGCCTGTGATATAGCTCAGTGGCATAAGCGCCTGCCTGCCTGCCAAGTGCAAGGTCCTGGAACCAAAACAAAGAAACCCAAAAAACTAGAACACATAAAGAATAATAAAAGAAAAGAATCAGGCCCCCTAAATTTAAAGAACCAATCAAAAAATGGGCATCTGAGATGAATACACACTTTCTCAGATGAAGAAATACAAATGGCAAATAAATATATGAAAAAATGTTCAACATCATTGGTCATTTGAGTAATGTAAATTAAAACAACACTGAGATTTCATATTACCCCAGAAAGAATGGCTATCATCAAAAAATCAACTAACAGTAAATGCTGGAGGAGCTGTGGAGAAAAAGGAACCCTTCTCCACTTGGTGGGAGTGCAGACTGGTGCAACTACTGTGCAAATTGGTATGGAGATTCCTCAAAAAACTATGGTTACAGTCCCATTTAACTCAGCGATTCCCCTTCTGAGTTATTTTCCCAGAAGAATGAAAAACATCGTATCACGGCGATGTATGTGCGCCCATGTTTACAGCAGCACAGTTTGTCACAGCTAGATCTTGGCAACAACCCAAATGCCTACCAACCACAGAATGGATAAAAACGATGTAGTATTTTCATACAATGGAGTAATGCTCAGTGATAAAAAAGATAAACTCTAGGCTTTTACAGGTAAATGGATGCAACTAGAGACCATATTCATAAGTGAAATAAAACAGATAAAGATATGTAAACATTGTATTGTCTTTCTGGTATAAGAACCTGAAAGAGTAAATAAGATCCAAAAAGTACAACAGATATTGTGAAAGGGAAAGAAACTGCTCAAAAGTAAAGAACTACTGGGATGAAGGAAAGGAGAAAAGAAATAAGGGAAAAATATGTATACATACAAGATATAGTTAAGATAATTGTACTACTAATTCCTATTGTTTGAAAGGAACAGTTAATGCTTAATTTTTTTGGACCAACTTTGCATGCTTATATCTGGTAATCTGTTTTTTTTTTATTTTATTTTTTTGCGGTACTGGGGATTGAACTCAGGACCTTGTGCTTGCCAGGCAAGCACTTATTCCACTGAGCTATATCCCCAGCTATATCTGGTAATCTGAACAAGTACTTTGAAGACAAAAATATGCAATACAACAACCATTGTTGAATTCCTATCACCTTGTTTTTTGAAATTCTGTATCATTTCTGATTTTTTATTTTTTATTCTCTTTAAAAAAAAAAAAAAGAAAAGGACTAACAGAATTATCTATGGGAAGAAGCACAGAGACCAGTGAATACTTTGAGAAGGTTTTCTTGATGTCAATGAAACACACTCTTTCTGTACCTTAGGCACTTTGAGCCACAAAACAACTATCAGATTTCAAAGCCCTGTAGCAGGCAGACTGGAGAATCCTGTAGACCTGTGTCTCAATCTTCCTACAGAAACAGGTGGTTGTTAGGCTCTCAAATTAAAAAGCAAAAAGAAAAAGAAAGGGCAAATGAGAGGAAAATTGAATTTTAAAAAATCTTAACACAACAGGAGAGCAAAGCAATCCCAGGAGCTCCTCATTCGTGCAACAGAAAAAAACGGGAACCTTATCAGGAAGGCAGCAATGCCCAGTCTCCATGGTTTTTTTGAGATATAAAATCTGGCATGACATAGAGCTTACTAAGCATGCAAAAGGACCAGAAAATATGATCAATACAAGACAACTAGGTGAGAAAACCAGACATCACATACAGTTACTTAAAATAACTTAATAAATGAAAGAAGACTGTAAAATGGACAAAACTGATACAAAATGGAGCATTTCACCAATGAATTAGGATCAATAAAAATAGTCGACATTTAACAACTGAGATAATATATATCCAATTAAGAACTCAAAATATTGGTTATATAGCAAACTAAACACAACAAAATATAGGATCAGTCAACTAAAAAAACAAGTCAGTAGAAAATAGCCAAATAAAAGTACTAAGAGGAAAAAAGGAATAAAAGAGAAGGGGTAAAAGAAAAAGGAAAGAAAGGAGAGGTTTAAGAAAAACATGGCATGCTTGAAGTGTCATTCAGACATATACCAGCTAACAGAAGAAAGATAAAGAAAATCCAAAGAGTTTTCCAAAACTGATGAAAGAAATGAACCCAGAGATTCAAGGTACTCTATCAACTCCAAGCTAGATACATTAAAACCATACCAAGGGCCGGGCGTGGTGGTACACACCTGTAATCCTAGCACTCAAGAGGCTGAGGCAGGAGGATCATTGCAAGTTTGAGATCAGCCTGGGCTACAAAGTAAGCTCAATGCCAGCCTAAACTGCATAGGGAGAAAGACTCTGTCTCAAAAACAAAACAAAACAACAACAAAAAACTATACCAAGGACATCAAAATCACATTACCAAAGGAAGGGAAAGAGAGCCTTGCCTGGTGGCACACGCCTGTAGGAGGCTGAAACAGGAGGATCAAAGTGAGTTGGAGGCCAGCCTAGGCTACAAAGTGAGTTCAAGACTAGCCTGAACTGGATAGTGAGCCACCCCCACTCAAAAAAACAAAAAACAAGAAAAATCAAAGGAAGGGAAAGAGGGGAGAGAGGTGAAGTCTTAACAGCAGTCCAGGGGGAAAAACAGACAACCTTCAAAGAAACAGGAGCAACAGATGTCTCAAAAGGGACAAAAAAAGAAAATAACTGCCAATCTAGAATCTTTTTTTTTTTTTTTTGGTCTTTTTGAGACAGGGTCTGTCTCTTTATGCAGTTCGGGCTGGCCTTGAACTCACTAGGCTGGTCTCAAACTTGCAAAGATCCACCTGCCTCAGTCTCCCCAGTGCTGGCATTACAGGTGTGCACTAGCATGCCCAGCACAGAATCTTATGCTCAGCAAAAATACACTTCAAAATTAATGTCAAGAGATGGGTGTAGTTGCACACACCCATTACATAATCCCAGCACTTGGGAGGCTGCGGCAAGAGGACTGCTAGGAGTTTAAGGACAGCCTAAGGCTACACAGTGAGTTCAAGGCCAGCCTGAAATGCATAGCAAGGTCCTGTCTGAAAAAAAAAATAAAAACAAGCTGGGTGTGATGGTGCACGCCTGTAATCCCAGCACTCAGGAGGCTGAGGCAGGAGGATCAAAGTGAGTTGGAGGCCAGCCTGGGCTACAAAGTGAGCTCAAGTCCAGCCTTAACAGCATAGCAAGACCCTTTCTCAAAAAGATAAACAAACACATAAAAAGTAAAATAAACATATCTGCAACAAAAGAAATTTTTCATCAGCAAGTCTATTAAAGAAAATTAAAGGGAATTATTTAGATGAAAGAAATCATAAATAAATATGAAATGTAAGGAATAAATAGGATACACACATAAGGAAATAAATAGTGATTATTCAAAGCAATAATTGAAATATAAGGTTTAAAGGTGCTAAGATTTTAGCAATTATGTTGGTAATGTGATAAAGTAGAAATCTGAGCTGAATATGGTGGCACATGCCTGTAACCCCAGCTATTCTGTAGGCTAAGGCACAAGAATTCCAAATTTGGGGTTAGCCTGGACAAAGCTTAAACCCTGTCACAATAAAATGTAACAACTTATGTTACACTGTAGTAAGTTGAAGGCAAATGTTATAATTTTAGGATAATCATTACAAATTGTTATATATTAACACATTAGAGAAAAAAATGTAACATTTAACCTAAAACCAACAAAAAACAAGGGGAAAAAACCAAATGAGCCAAACAGCAAATGACACTAAAATAATATAAAACCCAACTCATGTAAAAAAGCTGCTTTTTAGACTGAATTACACAAAAAGTACATCCTTTCAAATCTGTTCATAGAAAGACAAAGTACAGGAAGAAAAAAAGACAGGATCTTGCTATGTATTTCAGGCTGGCCCTGAACTCACTGTGTAGCCTGAGGCTATTCTTAAACTCCTGGCAGTCCTCTTGCCTCAGCCTTCCAAGTTCTGGGATTATGGGTGTGTACCACTATACCCATCTCGACATTAATTTTGAAAAATATTTTTGCTGAGCATAAGATTCCGTGCCGGGCATGCCAGTGCATGCTTGTGATCCCAGCACTCGGGAGACTGAGGCAGGAGGATCCTTGCAAGTTTGAGACCAGCCTAGTGCATCACCAACAGTAACCAGAAGAAAACTGACATCTGGGAATGGTGGTGCCAGTCTGTAATTCCAGGTACTCTAGAGGCTGAAGCAGGTGAATTGTAAGTTTGATACCAGCCTGTGTGCAATTTCTCAAAATAAAAAGCATTGGGGATATAGCTCAACAGCCCTTGGGTTCAATCCCCAGTGTCACAAGGAACAAAAAGTCAGAAATAATTAATGACAATAACATAGAAAATCACCAAGTACCTGGAAGTTTATTTATTTTTAGTACGAGGAATCGAACTCCACAACTTCATGCTTGCCAGGCAAGCACTGTGCCGCTGCACTAAGTCCCCAGTTTAAATTAGGAAATGTACTGAACTGAATACTACTGAAGAGATAAAGCAGCATAGTAAGATGCACCTGCATCCAAACCACACAGACAGGAAGCTCTCACTTTCCAAGAAGCCAGGCTGAAGAGCAAAATGAAAAAGAAAACAAGCATATAGGAAAGTTAACACAGCCAGAAGTTGATTTGTTGAAAAAAATCAGTAAGACATAAATCTCTAGCCAAACTGATTAAGGAAAAACACAAATAACTACAGAATTTTTAAAGGTCAATATGATTATTTTATACTAACAAGTGAGGATATGAAGTGAATGTTATTTGAAAAATACAAATTACCAATGATGATAGAAACAGATTGTCCGAATAGGTTGGGCATGGTGGTGCACACCTTAAACTCAGCACCGGAGAAGCTGAGGTAGGAGGATCACCAAGAATTCAAAGCCAGCCTGGGCTACACAGTGAGACCCTGTCTCAAAAACAAAAAGGAAAAAACAAGACTGTCCGAATGGCCCCAAGCCTATCATTAAAGGAATGGAGCCTGGCGTGGCACACCCCTGTAATCCCAGCACTCGAGAGGCTGAAGCAGGAGCGAGTTTGAGACCAGCCTGGGCTACAAAGTGAGCTCAAGGCCATCCTGAACTGCATAGTGAGACGCTGTCTCAAAAAGACAAAAAAATTTAAAATATATATATATAAACAACTGGATTGCTACTAAAAACCTTTTCAACAAGATCTCAAGATGTAGATGGTTTCATTAGAGGATACTTCTAAACAATTAAGACTACCACCAGGCTTGCACAAAGCCTTCTAGAGAACAGAAACAACCAGAAGGAACCTTAACTTTTCTTAAATCTAGCAAGCAATAAGCATTGGTCCAAAAGACCCATCCCTTTTCTACTGTAGCTGGCTGTTATTGCAGTACCTTTCCCAGAGGGTATACATGTAGGAAGCAATCTATTTTGTTTACCCATTTGGTATGACAAACAGCAGGGAGTGTGCACATGTGCAAAGGTAGCAAAAGGGGATTTGGACCACCCCCATGCTTTGTGGAATAGTTTTTACAGATATTTACTTGAGCATCACAGAGGGTCCAACAGACCCACACCAGGTCAGGATTTCTTCAAAAAACATTTTTTTTTTAAATTTTTCTGGTAGAAGTAGCCCAACTCAGTACAATAGCACATGAAAACCAGATTTGCAAGTTTTGGAAGAGGTCAAAAGTGAATCATCAGATTACTCATGCATGGATGATGAAGATGGTCTATTATGGTAAAATACATGCTTTTATAACACGAGAGGTATATGATGATGATGATGATGACTTTGATGTTGGCCACATGAGCTAAAGTTCCTGACAGTGAAATGGAACAAGAACCAACTGATACAGACACAGGAAATGTAGACCCCTTTGCTTCAGATGACAGCAATGTGAGTGCGTATTTGACTAGTTGTGAAATGGCCATCCATCAAATGGAACGGTACAATGTTAGAACTAGGTCTGCAAACAGTGAGGGTCTTGGCCAGGGTGAAATGTGTTGGACAGTATGCCAGCACTGCTATTCAGTGTTGGAAATTGTAATACAGGAAATGCTACAAGATGCTGTGAAACACACAAAGGCTGATATGCAGGTAAAACCTTCTGTATGCACCAACAACCAACCATATTCAAAAGTGTATTTATTATGACAGCTCACTAGCTGAACTGAAAGTCTTCATAGGTCTCCTGTACTTAGCACAGATTTCTCATGGTGACTGCATAAATAAAGGACTTATAAAAAAGCAATGGGTCAAAAGTTGGCATAAAAATGTATGCCCTTGCAGATGTGAAGATGTATCATGCTTCCAATTAAACATTTACACTGTAACTCAGCCATCAGGTCCTTATTCATACAGTAATAAACTGAATGATGTTTTGAACAGACTTGCTGCTTCCATCTCCCAAACTAACCAGAATGTAACACTGGACAATTGGTTTCCCCGTTTCCAGCTGATGTTACATTTGCTAACAGAGCACAAGTTGATCAGCTCAGGAACTGTACACAGGAACAAAGCAGGAATTCCAAATGAAATGTTGCAATTTCAAAGAGACAACTGTGCCAAGCATGCCTGTAATCCCAGCATGCAGGAGGCTGAGGCAGGAGGATCGTGTTGAATTTGAGCCCAGCCTGGGATAACAGTGAGCTCAAGGCCAGCCTGAACTGCATAACAAGACCCTGTCTCAAAAAGACAAAAGTTAATAAATAAATACATCAATCAAATAGACAATTGTGTAGTTCAACCTTTGAATTTCAGAAAGATGTAACATTGCCCTTGTAAAGAGCATAGAAAAAAAAGCAGACTGGTTCTGCTGATGTGAACATTTCATCATGATGAAAATATTGATAGGGAAACCTCGACAACACAGAAGCCTGAGATGGAAACTTTCAACAATAAAACCAAACATGTAGTAGACGTTGTTGATGAGTTATGCAGCAACTACGGTGTCATTTGAAAACACAAAGCCAATGGTTGGCCAATGGTTGTGTTTTACTTGACTCTAAGCATGGGTGGCATAGTTTGATAGTTTACAAAGAAGATAGCAAGCACAAAATAATCACAGAAAATTTTTCTTAGAGGACTAGAGCTCATAAGAGATCAGGTTCAACAAAGGAAAAAAAATGTTTCTGCCCAGGGAGGTATGCAAAAAATTGTGGCACACACTGATGAGCAGACAGGTGAATAGGTAGGTGCAGTATCACAAAGAACTACTACAACATGAAAACAAAAGAAATGTCAACTGTGCCTTATAAGGAAGTACAGAAAACAAAGCAGGTACTCTCAATGTAAGGGATACTTGTCTATAGAACATGCAGTTATCATGTATAAAGACTGCCCTGGGTGTGACCATTGAAACAAAGCTTATTGTTTACATTGTAGTTCACAGATTTTTATTTTCGGTGTTATCTTTTAGGTTGTGTAAGCAAGTAAACAGCTGATGTGAAAATGCTGATGTCTATTCTAAGCACTCACAACATACTTGACATTTTGTTAACATCTACTTCCTGCTATATACATGTTGTACGATATGGTAGAAAGCTCCTGGCAAAACGGGAAAAGAGAGGTGCCAGACTACCACAGAGAAAAGGAAAGCTAAGCGTATGTGCTGTCAGTGTAAGCGAGAGTGTGCATGAAACATGCAGTTGTCATGTGCGAAGACTGTCTGGGATATGACAGGTAAAGCAAGCTTATTTTTGTAGTAGAGTTCTATTGGTATTTTCATTGTAGTTCATACAGGAATTTATTTCTGATTTTATCTTAGGCTTTATAAGCAGATACACAGGGATGTGAAAATGTTGATGTCTATTCTGAATACAATATACATTAAGAATTTAGTAATTTATTTTATTGGTATTTTATATTCCTGTTAGCTACACACTGTATAATACAATAAGAACCTCCTGACAAAACAGCAAGACCACTGAGAGGTCAAATAAGTCCTACAAAAAGGCAGGAAAGCAAAAGAAACCTGCTGTCAGTGTGAGCAAATGCATATGTATGGAATGTGCTGTTGTCATGTGTGCAGACTACCTTAGGTGCGATGACTGAAGTGAAGATTTTTGGGGGTAGAGTGCTATTGGTATTTTCATTGTAGTTCATATGAGAATTTATTTCTGATGTTCTTTTTTAGACCTTATACATCAAAAGCCAGTTGGTGCTTTTTTATAAACAATATCAAAAACTCAATTTTTGTGGTTTTCCCCCGTTAAGTACTCACTGCTTAATACAATAAAACTCAAAAATATAATAATTCATCAATAGAAATAGCCTAAAGAATAAACACATGTCTGACAGACCCACCTTTATGTGCCTTAATGACAAAATTAGTCTTATGCTCCAAGGGCTATGAACCAGTACAACCATGATGCTAAAAACAGACACTAACACTGCAAGAAAGGGAAATTGTGGACTAATCTCTCTTATGAACGAAGTGTAATAACTCAATGTGCTGGCAAATAAAACCTACCATTTTATATGAGAACCTAAAAACATATAATAATTTATCCTAAATATATAATAGAAGAAAAACCATATGACCATCCAAATAGGTACAGAAAAAGCATGTGACAAAATTCAAGTCATTGATGATAGAAATCTACTGAAAAATTCATAAAGAATGAATTTCTATAGCATGTCTACAGCAAGTATCATGGTCAATGGGGAAATACTGAAAACCTACCCTGGCAAGTAGAAAACAAGAGGTGACCATCATCACTACTTCAACTCAACATGGGAGTGGAGGGCCTGGCTAGTGCAACAAAGCAAGAGAAACATGTGGCCCTGAATCAAGGCCAGCAGTTTTCTGAAGCTGTTGATTTCAAGCAGGAGACTAAAGTGGTATCTTTCTATGGTCTGTTGGCCATTTCAGAACTTTAGAAATGTAATGGTCAATTCATTAGAAAAAAATAACTAAATAAATAAATTTTACTCCGCCTGGCCTCCTTGGTGTGCCAGGTGCTCCACCTCGCCCCCTGCAGCTAGCCCCTGGGGTGTGCCAGGCGCTCAGCCCTGCCCCTGGAGCTCCACCCGGCCCCGGGGGTGGGGCCTGCCAGGCGCTCCACGACCCACCCCCCTCCGCCTGGTCCCCAGGCATGCCAGGCACTTCACCTGGCCGCCAGGGCCTGCCAGGCGGTCCGCCCCACCTCCTGCGCCTACCAGACACTCTGCCTAGCCTCGGGACCGCCCTGAAGACTCGCTTGAGCCTATAGACTCGGACGTGGACGCGCTGACAGAGCCTGGCAGTTCTCTGTGTAACCCCGCCTACCCGACCAGACACCCATAGGCTGTGAGGGCTTGCCAAAGGGTGCTTCCTCACCTCCTGCCATAGCAATTTGTGTACACCCACGTATTATACAGCATATTTAGAAGCAGCCAAGTCTCTTCCCAAAGTAAGAGGATGAGGGAGTAAATAACCCAAAAGTGCAGTTATTACCAGTGGGAAAACCACTGACAGGGCGGTAGAACGGAGGTAAAGTGAAGAAAATTGATTAATTGAACGAGCCATCATCTATATAACTCAGTGATAGGGGTGGGGATGACATTATGTAATGCAATATCCAGTGGTGGCCCCCTACTATTTTCTCTGTAATCTGGTGTTTCCTTTATTGTTTTTGTGCTAACAAATGCAAAAACAACACTATGTAATGCAGCATCCAGTGATGGTTCCCTGCTGTCTCCTCTGTAATTCAGCATTTCCTTTACTGATTTTGTTATAACAAATACGAAGATAAGATTATGTTATACAGCATCCAGTGCCAATTCCCTACTACCTTCTCTATAACTTGGTATTTTCTGTATTGTTTCTGTGTTATTTTGGGTTCTTTTGTCTTAAATATAAAATTAAAAAAAAAAAAACAAAGCAAGAGAAACAAAGAGTAAGGACCAGAAGAGAAGTAGTAATTCACAGATGATATGATGATGCACCATGAGAATCCATATAATTCTATAGACTAATTAGAAGTAGCAAGTGAACTGGTATTTCTGGATATAAGGTTAATACTGAAAAATCAACTGTGATTTTATAAGCTAACCATGGATTATTTGTTTCGTTTCTTTGAAATAGTCTTCTACATAGTCTTGAAGTTACTATGCATTCCAGACTGGGCTCTAATTTGTAATCCTGCCTTGACCTCACAAACACCCAGATGACTCCACTACCAGCTCTGGCTTTTAACTATGGATCTTTAAAATACAAAGTACAATAGAATAAAACAAAAACTAGGAACAAATCTAACAAAAGATGCAAAGACCTCTGAAATGAACAGAGTGAAACATTTTTGAGGGATATTTACTAAGGTCTAAAAACAACTGTCAAGGACAGGAGAATGTGAGAAATGCAGTTAGTTATGGGGGTTGGGCATTCTGTCTCAGCAAAGAGGACCAGGACAGAAAGATCTACCATGTCAGAATAAAACGAAAGTCGGTCAAACCTGACACAAAACTGAAACAGATGTTAAGAGTTAGCACACAAGGACACTAATAACAGTAATCATTACCTTTACTATTCAAAACACTGAGCATTGCTGAAGGTATTCATTTTTGTTTTAAAGATAACCTACCTCACCTGTAATATAAAAACCACAATGCATAAGATAAAAAGTATACTGGATGTGAATTACATTAGATACTGCAGAAAGAAACTATTAATGAACGTGAAAGCAAAGCAACAGGAATTCATTATTTGAATTCTATTTTCTGAGACATTTTATCAATGCTATGCCCTGCCCTGGAAAATTCAAATAAGGGCCCCTATGCCAACTGTTAAACTCTTCTCTCATGAAGCTACTTAGCCTAGGGGAGAAAACATTTAGGGCAAGATGTGTCCACAGTGGGCACACCCAACATTGAGGGAGGCTGAGGTTGAAAGACTTCAAGTCTGAGTCCTGCTTGGTAAACTAAGCAAGACCCTGTCTCAAAAAGTAAACAAATATCTTTTAAAAGGGGTGTTGGGGTTATAGCTCAGTGGTAGAACACCCCTGGGTTTGAGCCATTTAAAAAGGTTTCCTCAACACAAAAGAACCAGGCTCACTTACCTCTACCTAGAGTTTGGGGAAGATGGACTGTTGTTTGGTCCATTGGTTTTAATCCTGAAATTTTTCCAACTCTCAGAAAAAAAGGGAATAGGGCCAGGGATATAGCTCAGTGGCAGTGGCCTGGCAGGCGTGAGATCCTGAGTTCAATTTCTAGTACAAAAAAAAGAGAGGAAGAAGAAAAGGCAATACAGGCTATAGGTCCCATCAATATGTGTAAAACTTTTCTATTATCTACAAGCAACACTAACATGGCACAGCCAGACAGTAGCACAAAGCATTAGCTAATCTTCTAGAAATAGTTAATTGCTACCAATTACTGATTATATTTTATAATGTACAGCAGAGTATTTTTAATTACTTCTGGTTCAGAGAACAAATAAAGAAGCTTTGCACAGTTTTAAGTTATCAAAAACCAAGATGATAGGAAGTAGCAGAGTAAGACACTACTTTTCCTTAGCCAAATTAAAGGCGTAAGATTAATAAAGCTAGAAAGACACTTTCAAAACTTCAGCAAGGTAAAATTTCTCTGGGTTTTGTGATGACTAAGTAAGAATGCCTATTACATGGCCTGTCCTGTGGTCAAAATCTTTTTTTCCAATTGTGAAGGTATTTTCAACTACAGAAAAACAGGAAGGTATGTAGCTAAAAATCTGGCCTTTTACCTGGGCATGGTGATGTACACCTTGTAAGCCCAGCACTCTGGGGGCTAAACCAGGAGGCCAGAATGGACAGCCTAAATTACATATTGATACCCTGCCTCAAAAAACAAAACAACAAAAAATCCTGCCTTTTGCTCATAAAATTTCCTCACCAAACCTTCGGAACTTAAGCAAAAAATTTTACCCCCAATATAACCAAGTACATACCATGAAATACTATGCTTAATTTAAAATCTTTATGTGAAATAATTTAACAAAATTATGTTGGGTGACTTTTCAACCAAGTCATTGATCCAAAGGAAGTAAAAGGAAGGCAAGGGGAGAAATCAGAAATAGTCATCCCTCAGTGTTCTGGGAGGACTGCTGCCAAGACCCCATGGACATCAAAATCTGGGCATGCTTAAGCTTCTCACATTAAGACAGCACAGGATGTGCACATAACTTCCACTCATCTACTTGCACAAAGAATCTCTAATTTACTTAACATAAATGCTATATAAACCCAGTAGTTGTTAAAACCCTGTTTTCTAGGTGACAATGGCAAGAAAAAGATTTGAACATGTTCAGTACAGATGCAGTTTTTCCCTCAAATATTTTGGACTACCAGGTAGTTGAACTCAAGGACGAACTATGTAAATAAATGAAAAGGATTCCTTAAGCCTGAGCTATGAAGGGGTATAATAACATCCCTGAAATTACATGAAATGTTTTATATAAATATTTATTTTTCTAGATCCACAGCTTATTTATTTTTTGTGGTTTTTTAAGTCCCTGGAAGATAAGTAAGTACTTGCTCCAGGAAAACTAGATGGGAGCTTGCTAGAGAATGCAAGAAATAAAAAGAATCACAAGACTTAGGATTCTTATGAGAAGGTACTGTAACAAGTTTTCCGAATTTAAATATCCAATGTATATGCATGATCATACCCATATATACACTCAAACATACAAAATATGTTTGAGAGGTCATAATTTTTTTTGAGGTCTTAATTTTCTAGGTCTAGAAACCAATGTTTCACACACACACAAAAATGCTCTAAATTGCAAGGTACAGGTAAAATTACACTAATAGAGAAATTCATCTTTTAACAGCTCAAATTGGAAGGTGAACATGACTGACTACAATTTAAATCATGGATATGGGGCTAGGGATATCGCTCAGTGGTACATGTGTCTGCCTGGCAAGCACAAGGTCCCAAGTTCGATTCCCAGTACAAAAAAAAATTTCCTTTAAATCATGGACATATAAGCAGTGGGCGAATCAAATACAACATTTTTATTGAGGTGACAAAACTGTATTAAAAATTTTAGCTGGGTGTGGTGGTGCATGCTTGTAATCCTAGCACTTGGGAGGCTGAGGCAGGAGGAGTTTTCCAAGTTCAAGACCAGCCTGGGCTATGAAGTGAGTTCAAGGCCAGCTTGAACTCCTTAGTGAAACCTGAAACCCTGTCTCAAAAAGGGGAAAAAAAAAAAAAAAAATCTAATCATTTTCAATTTTATTTTTGAGTAGGCATCTGTTCTCCTCCTAATGTAAATTATTTAACAGTGCTTTTCATTGTCTTACCAAACTTAGAATACAGCCATAGAAGCCAGGCATGGTGGCACATGCCTGTAATCCCAGCACTCGGGAGGCTGAGGCATGAGGATCGTTGTGAGTTCAAGACCAGCTTGGGCTACCAAGTGAGCGCAAGGCCAGCCTGAACTGCATAGGGAGACCCTGTTTCAAAAAGATGAAAGAAAGAAAAAAAAAGAAAAGAGCCATAAATTGTGTAATGGAGTACAAACCAAGGATAAATTTTTTGAGATAAAGTAATTTACATGCTGATTATACATAATTTTCATGCCTAAAAACAATCTTTTATTTTTCTTGCATAACAAATTTTTGTTTGTACTCATTCTTTTTACAGTTCTTATTAAAGGCCATTCTTCAAATAATGCTAGTCAATATTGTCCTTATGAATAGAATTGTATTACTATGTTGTTTTTCCTGCTCTAAAGTGAGCTGTGGCACTGTCTTCCGGCCTAAGTGAGTCCTGTTCTCTGGTACTCATGCCCTGTAGTCTCTTCCCGCAATGGCTCTGTGCTCGGCCAAGTGACTTATTTTGCCTAATGCAACATTAGCAAATGTAACGCAAAAGTCTGAGAAATGCTCATATACTGTGTTTCTTCCTGCTGCTTTTAAAACCTAGCAGCCACGTGAAGGCAGAGCTGGCCTAGAAAAGAGATGCAGGTTAGCCTAGCAGTCAGCATCAACCTGAGACAACACCTTCAACAACAGTCCCAAGCATGAATAACCTTAGGGAAGTCTAGAAATGGAACCATGCAAATGCCCAAACTGCTGACCCACATAAGTGTGACCAAATAAGTAATGCCATAAAGGCAACTAATATATGCTTTTTTAAAGGAAGAGATGCAGGGTACTAGTCAGTGACTGACCACTTGCTCCGCATGTATGAAGCAGTGGGTTTGATTGACAGAACCACACAACTGGTGAGGTGAAGCTCATATGATTCATAAAACCACTATAAAAGACATTAAAAACCACCCATTTAGTAATAACTTCCAAAACAGATTTAAATAACTGAGTTCCTACAAAGATATTCTGAAGGACCCCACCAGCTCAAAATGATACAGGACTGCTGTGCGTGGAGGTGCACACCAGTAATTCCAGCATCAGAAGGCTGAGACAGGAGGATCATCATGAGTTCCATAGCGAGTTCAAGCCCAGTCTAAGCTATTACATTTAGAGACCCTGCCTCAAAAAGCAAACAGAACAAAACAAAATGATGCAAGACTGTACCAACATTAGAATCAGACCAGCACCCTGTCCCTAGGTGTGTCCCGTGCTGGGAGGAAGTGAGCCTACTAATCATAGTAATGAAAATGATGGTTACCAAAAGTCTGAGTTGACTACAGCCCCTGCACATTAATGCTTTTAGGTATATACAATTTCAGTAATTTCAACCCCCTCTCTCCTCTTGGACACTACCTCCTTCAGCCACACTGGCTCTCTTGCTGTCTTGAACATGTCAATCCACACTTGCCCACAAGGCTTTGTGTGGCCACTGCCTTTGCGGTCCAGCTGCCCACACTGTTTTCTGACTTCCTTGGTTCCTCACAGTAGGGTGAGGCTCAACCACTCAGTCTCATTCACTGATTCTGACCAGATGGACTGTTTCATTCTTACTACCTGACAGCTGGAGGAACAGCTCAGAGGTAGAGCACTGCCTAGCATATGCAGGCCTGGGTTAGACCCCTGGTACAACAAACAGATTTGTTTACTGCCAATCTTCATACACTGAAATATACACGTAAACTGCACATGAGAGGGTGTCTTTCATTCACCATGATCTCCAGAGTTCCTCTTTCAGTGTCTGGATAATTGTTAGCTATATGGGAAGAAGGAAGGTTCCTATTTCTAAGTGGTAGCAGGGCTGATGTCAGTGAAAATGGCAGAGCAATGACCTCAAAAACTCCTCTCCTCCATAACAGTACTTTTTTTTTTTTTTTTGCGGTACTGGGGATCGAACTCAGGACCCTGCGCTTGCCAGGCAAGCACTTATTCCACTGAGCTATATCCCCAGCCCCTGTAACAGTAATAAAGTAAGATTTCTCAGAAAAAACTTTTAAAGAGCTCTGAAAATTAACCAGAGGCTTAAAGCAAACTAGGAAGTGTTTCTCCAAGAGCTGCATTTTGTTAAGAACAGAGAGCTTCATGGAGTTTTAATTTTCCCTATTCCCATTCCACCTCAACCCCAACTCCAAGGTAGCTCTGAAAACAGCCCAGAATAGGAATAAAAAGCCAGGTATGGTGAAACACATCTGTAATCCCAGTACTCCCGAGGATGGGCCAGGAGGACTGCAGTGAGTCCAAGGGCAATCTGTGCTACATAGTGAGATTTTATCTCAAAAAAAGAAAAGTGAGCAAAAGCCACAGGAGGCAGGCAGTCACTGAAACGGGCAGAACTAGGTAAAAGAGTCTCCCCAGACAACTCTATCTGACCTGTCTGAAAGACCCCATTTGCAAGGTTATCTTTATCTCACATGACTTAGAGCTCAGCCAATTTCAATAACCTTTCCCCAGAAGCATTTGTTTAAAGCCAAGACAACTGTTTAATATCATGGCTTCCTGAGGCTTTAGAAAACAAATGCCCAACCAAAAAAATGTAAAAAAGAAAAAAAGAAAAGCTAGCTGGGTGTGGTGGCACACACCTGTAATCCCAGCACTCGGGAGGCTGAGGCAGGAGAATCGTTGCATGTTCGAGGCCAACCTCAGCTATAAAGTGAGCTCAAGGCCAGCCTGAACTGTGTAGTGAGACCGTCTCAAAAAGACAAAAAAAAAAGCTAGACAATGAGATGCCACAGGGAACCTTGAAAAGCTCCCACAAGCCCATAGGAACCTACAAGACTGTACAAGGACATGTGTTCCCAGGGTACATGCTTGGGAAAAACAGGAGAAGGCACTAAAAGTGCAGTACGGTCTGCACAACTCCCACTGGAGGGATTAATCTCACCCCACAGGATGAGGACTCTCCCTCCTCCGTAGGAAGAGGACTCTTGCAAGCTTGTACCTAGTTTCCTCCAGACTTTGTCCCAAGTGCCTTGTGTTTTGCTGACTTTACTTAATTTCATTTCACTGTAATAAACTCTGCTGTGACTATGACTTGAGCGCTGATAGTCTTTTGAGACAAGGTTTCACTATGCAGTTCAGGCTGGTCTTGGACTTTGTAGCCCAGGCTGATGAATTCTCAGCAATCCTCTTCCCTCAGCCTCGTAAGTGCTGGGATTACAGGTGTGCACTACCACACCCAGCCTCTGTGAGTCATTCTTGAAAATCAAGAAATCTGGGCTTGGTCTTGGAAGCACGCAAAAGGGGATAAAATGACCAAAGCCTGGAAAAGGACCTGCGGGGATCTGTGCCTGTCTTGCATTTTCACAGGAAACCAGACTGGGAACCCAGAGCTCACATTCCACCCTGGAGTTAAAAACACAACAGCTACAAACAGACCCTACTAACACAGAAAACCTGCATACTCTCAAAGAGCTGCCTACAGCCGAGCTGAGACACTGCTCAGCCAAGACAAGGTAGTGCTCAGCCAAGACAAGGTACTCTGTAGGTTGAATCCCTTTATCTGCATGAAAGACCTGGATGGGAACTTTTGGCGGGAATGTGTCCTGTACCAGCTACCCTCTTTCCTCTGTTCAGGGAGCCTGACCTGACAATTATCAGAGCTCACTTCCTTACTGAGTGAACAGAAATCCCAATATAGGCCTTGCTCTATGCCTGTATTCCTTTAGGTCAAGGTCTCATCCTAACATTTCTGGACCCAAGAACCTGGTTCTGTTAACACAAACACAGCTTCTAAAACTTCTTGCCATAAAACTAGTAAATTACTGTTTCCAGCTTATTGTGTACAATTCCTCCCTTGAACTTAAAATTTCTCCAAGGAATGCTGATACTTTGGGGTGGGAAATGATGTTTAGAAAACACATTCTGGGTGCTGAAGAATGGGGTTGTATTAAATACAATTCATTCTCATTTAGTGACAAGTGAGAAGGAATCAATTTCAGATCTCTGTATTCCAAGGAAAAGAAGTAAATTTTTCACACACAAAAAGGATCCAACTCCCAAAAAACCTATACAAATATTCTGAATATATAGTATGTTTGGGTAATGTAGAACAGAATTAAGGTTTAAAAATAAATTCCCAACAGGACATGGTGGTGCACGCCCATAACCCCAGCACTCAGGAGGCTGAAGCAGGAGGATCGCTGTGAGTCAGCCTTGGCTATAAAGTGAGTTCAAGGCCAGCCTGAATTGCATTAGTAAAACCCTGTATCAAAAAAAAAAAAAAAAATCAAGAAAACATGCTGAATTGTAGGATAAAACTTTCGAATATTAAGCACTGTAAATGTTTAAAGCAGTTGGTAATTAGAGTAGAGTTGAGGAAGACAGTTTATGGAATTGGTGGTATTTTTAACCTCCAAAAACTTAAGAGGGGATGAAGGAGGAGTGGGTGTCTGTGTGTTAATTTGTCTCTTTCACTCTCATTATGGCTTCTTGCATAGTATTAGACAAGTTGCCATGCACTGTTTCTAATTTTAAATACAACTAAATGTATATTAGTGGAATTAATCTTTAAAACCTAACTTTACAAATTAAGAAAATACCTAACCAAATATTTTCTTGTATTATTATGCTTTTTGTTTTTAGTGAACTCTATTCTATGCTTACAAATGTATCAACCTACATTTTTCTATCTAAAGACTTCATATTGTAGGTCTTTGTTAGCTAATACTTTTATAGTATTTCTGTATGTTAGCACTATTCTAAGCACTGTACACCTACTCACAACAATCTTACATAGTAAGTACTGATACTATCCTCTCTTAGAGCTGAACAGGCACTTTGCCGAAAGACACACTACTACTAAGTGGTGAAGCAGGGGTCTGTCAAGCTAGACTACAAGAACCTTGAACACCTCTCCACCCACAGGCTCTCACATTCATTTGTTATACTGAAAATGCAATGCTTATTTCACTTGTTCAGCAAATAAAAGTTTTTACCTTAGTAAAAGTAACATGCATACCACAGGGTTAAAAATTTATATGAAAATTTAGAAGTCAGCCACCCTGGTGAAGTCTTTAAGTCCAAGACTCTCAAGTATGCTGCAACACTCCCTTCGAAATGAAGGTTCAGCTAGCCACTGCCACCTACAAAGTAGCAGCCTGGGTGGGCCTCTTTACATTCTGTAAATAATACAAGCCAGACCTTAGTGTGCTCCTCTGCACTACTTCTTGAACAATCCATGAGCTGCAGTTTTAAATGGGTCCCAGTACAAGAGAAGGCAACAGAGTAAGTCGAGGCAGCAGTGCAAGATACTCTGTATTTAGAGCTGAAGACACCAAATTCACGTGTCCCACATGTCTGTGGTGAATAAGGTAGCTGTCTAAAGCTGCCAATAGGTCTTGACAGAATTACCACATGGAATACCAGAACACCATATGAAGCAGGGTGTTTCAACCCAGTCACTACTGGCATTTTGGTTACTTCTGACATTGTGAGAGGCTGCCTATGTACAATAGGATATTTAGTGGCATCCCTGGTCTCTACCCCCTCGATACCAGTAGTACTTTCACTAAATTATGACAAACAAAATATCTCTAAATATCACCAAGTATTGCCAGGGAGCAAAGCTGTCCCTGATTGAGAACCACTGCTTTAATTATAATAGAGTTATGCTGTCTTTTTAAGACAGGGTTTCACTATGCAGCTCAGGCTGGCTTTGAATTCACTTTGTAGCCTAGGATGGCCTCCAACTTGCAGTGGTTCTCCTGCCTCACCTTCCTGAGTGCTGGGATTTCCTCGTCTGGCTTAGGGGCCCTTGTAGGAAGGGATGAGATAAATCACTGAAGTGACCATGTGACCTAACCTATCCTCAGTGATCTGACCCACAAAGCCACAGGCTGCATGTGCTACCAGCATCTCAACAGGAAGTACAAGTGACACTGGATGTCAGACATGAGCTCTTTTTCTTCTTTAGGGCACATGCAAAGCCTAGCCTTTTCTACTCTTATCTTTTATGACTTCATGACTTGTTTTGACTGAGGAACAGGAATAATTTTTTTTTTTTTGGAGACAGGGTCTTGCTGTGTAATTCAGGCTGGCCTTGAATTCACTATGTAGCCCAACCTGGCCTCGAACTTGCAGGGATCCCCCTGCCTCAGCCTCCCACATGCTGGGATTACAGGTGTGCACTCCCATACCTGGCCAGAAATGATTTCTGTAGAAGCATTTGACAGTTTGCAATTCTCCAGCCTGTTCTTCCCTTACAAGTATTATGACAGGAGTAGAGATAAATACAGACACAATGCTGATCCAACATATAAAAAACAGCTGTCTGGAATCACCCAGATCTGGAAATTTCATGGGAGAGCAAATCTTTTTTCAAAAATCACTTTAAGCCATTATCTGAAGAGTGGTTATTACCACTACATAAGCAGACAATGGTTATAATATACATAGAGATTACAACAGGCCACAAAAGCACAAGGAACCCAAAGAACAAATGACTCAGACACCCGTGGAACTTCCACTAAACATTAATTCTCCCTTCTGTGCCCTTGCACAGTTCTCTATGACCAAATGAAAGAAGTGGGGGGGGGACCCCAATTAGGCCCAGTTAATACACGGTTCCACACAATATACTGGCATTACTCCTGCACAGCAGTATCTCTACAGTAGAGGAAAAAAGTGAAATCCTCCAGGGAGGCAGAGTTTCAAGCAGCAGTTTATCTGGCTATTTACTGTATGTAAAAAGACAAATAACCAGTGGTCCATATCTAATGGCATGGCAAAATGTCTTTGCAACTGGTATTTGCAGGCTCAAGAAGCACGTGGCCCCAGTAGCAAGAACAGAAATAATACCTGATATAACGAGACTCTCCCTCGAGGATGCTCATCTACAATTTCACAACCTGCCAGGCTTTCTCACAGCTCTGAGTTTACACTCTTTACTGGACTACCTCCCAACTCTCCTCTAGCCAACCCCTCTCCAACATTCAAGATCAACAGTCACCTTTTTTATGAAGCCATTCTAAAGGGTTCACTCTATCTGTATCACTTCTCTCAATTCACAAGTTCTCAACGGAGTCTGCAGACTTTCAGGGATCGGAAATGAATAGAATTTGATGACAAACAAACACATCATTCTTTTCACCGATCTCTAATTAAAATTTATTACTTCATTATATAGAAGCAAACTGTGATATTTCCTGAGATCTGGTTACCAATAAGAATCGCAAGTATTTGCACTGTCAAATTACACTTGTTGTGGACATTAAAATATCATTTAAGCTCATCACTACTTCATTCTCCATTTCTCTTGTCAGCAAGCTTTTGCTTCACTCTGGATAAAAATATTTCCAATTGCCATCTGCCCTAATGTTTGATTAAACACTTTTTGGGTGAGATTTATACACAAAAATTGTAAGATTAAATAAAGCAGACTACCCCCCCCATACAGGTGAGCCTCACACAATTAGTTCAAGATTTGAAAAGAACAGAAAGGCTAAACCTCCCATCTCCTTGAAGACACTTTGAAGACAGTTCCTCCTGACTTTTTCTGTTTTGTTTTTGTTTTTTTGTACTGTGAATCAAATTCATGACCTTGTGCCTGCAAGTTAGATGCTGTGCTGCTGAGCTATGTTCCTGGCCCGACAAATCCACATTGAACAATGACATCAGCATCTTCCTGCCGTTGGGCTCAAAGGGAAACATCAGCTCTCCCTGGGCCTCACGTCCATCAGCTTTGAGAACTACACTGTCTCTGGTTCTCCAGCATACACTCTATCTGAGACACGTTTTACCATATACTTCAGGCTGGCCCTGAACTCACTATGTAGCCCAGGCTGGCCTCAAACTCACTGCAATGCTCCTGGCTCAGCCTCCTGAGTACTGGGATTACAGGTGTGCACCACTCCCCAACCCCTGGCTCAAGTATACACTCTGACTGGCACTACACCATCAGCTCTCGTCTCTAGGCTGCCAACTCACTCTGCAGACCTTGAAACTTATTGGCCTCCTTAGTCATATGAGCCAATTCCTTATAATATACCTCTTGATGAAGTACAAACACCTCATACTGGTTAAGTTTCTCTGGAGAACCTTGATGAGTACAGTCCTGAGAACAAGCCAGGTATGGTGATGTACGCCTGTAATCCTAGCACTCCAGGAGGCTGAGGCAGGAGGATCACTGCGAGTTTGAGATCAGCCTGGGCTACAAAGTGAGCTCAAGGCAGACCTGAACTGAATAGTGAGACCCTGTCTCAAAAAGAGAAAGAAAGAAAAGAAAGAAAGAAAAGGAAGAAAAGAAAGAAAGAAAGAAAGAAAGAAAGAGTGAGTCCTGAGAACAGGCACAGAATCCATCTCTTGAACTGCTTAGACCAGGGAATGCTTAGCCCTTGTAAGAGGTAGTATTCCATTATCATGCTTTCCACAGCAGAACTGGGGCATCTAAACGAGACTGGTGGGTAAGCAGGCGCCCAAACAGAGAATAAATGTTAGTCTTTCTCCTTGATGGCACATAAAACTCCTAAAGCGACTCCTTTGGTAACATTCTCTTAGATTTAAGGAGGAAAACAACTCCTTTCCTTCCTGCACAGTGATAGTTGATTTCTTTTCATTTATAGTACCCTTCTAAGGAGGTCACCTTCTCTTCTTCCTTTTAAGACTTATAAATTTATGAGGCAAGCAGAGTCATTAGGCAGCTATTCCCAACAGCCCACAGTACTTACTAACTTCTCAGAAACCTGTGTACAGGTTTAGTAGTCCTATTAATTAAACTATATCTTTTTGAGAGCAGAGAATGTATCTCACTTGTTTGCATTTCCAATTCTTAATTGGAATCTTAGTAGCTAACAAAATCCCTTAATTAAGAACCAAACAGTACAGCCGGCCAGGGATACAGCTCAACAGCACAGTGCCTGCCTGGCAAGCACAAGGTCCTGAGTTTGATTCCTGGAGCCACAGGAAAAAAAAAGAAAGAAAAGAAAAAGAATCAGACACTAGCAGGGGATATAGCTCAGTGGCGCAGAGCCTGCCTGGTAAGCATGAGGTCTTGAGTTTGATTCCCAATACCCACCCTAAAAAAGAACCAGAGACTATTAGGAGGCAAGTATCAAATGAGGATGTAGCTCAGTGGTAAAGTGCTTGCCTAAGACCCTGTCTCAAAATAAATAAATAAAAAATAAAAAAGTGCTTGCCTAGCACACAAAGGCATTAATAAAGGAGTCAAATATCCATAACAAAAGTAAAGATAAATATAACTAGTACTTTTTAAAGTTTAGAACAAAATGACTATTCCATAGCCCATGATTAGGTATCCAATAAACTGGTACTACTCACCACACTTTATGCTGTTCCAGCAATTATATCTCAAACCTACCAAGTACTGTACCTATAACTCTGTAAGTTAACAAACAGGTGTGGTTGCACATGCCTGTAATTCCAGAACACCAGAAGCTAAGGCAAGAGGATTGCCATGAGTTCAAGGCCAGCCGGGGCTACACATGAGACCCTGTCTCAAAACGAAAAAAAAAAAAAAAATGCTGGGCATGGTAGTACATGCTTGTAACCCCAGCACCCAGAAACCTGAGGCAGGAGAAGCACTGCCAGTCTAGGTCAGCCTGGACTACTTACTGAGATCCTGTCTCAAAAAAACCCAAAAATCCCGCATGAAAACAACCAAACCTCTACAAGTAATCGGTCACATCCCTTGTTATATACATAACTGAATTTAAAGTCTTCTCATTTACTTTTTCATACACCTGTTTCCATGCAGTCAGATTCCCAAACAGAAAGTCCTAAAATTCATAAAAATCAACCAGAAATTTCTAAACTGGACCCATATCCAGGCCAACACACTTGCAATTCCAAGTTTTTATACATATTATTGGGTGAATATTTATGCAAATATTAATGTATTATTTACCATATTGCATTTAGTGAAAAAAGAACTTTCATCAAGAAAACTTCCAATTCTATTTTTCAATTTTAGTCTAATTCTAGAACACGATAGCATCCTAAGACATTAAGAGAACCAAATATGAGTAATATCTGCACAAAGTAGTAATCACAGGTCTAAATTGTGCAAGAGCCGGGCATGGTGGCGCATGCCTGTAATCCCAGCACTCAGGAGGCTGAGGCAGGAGGATCATTGCGCGGTCAAGACCAGCCTGAGCTACAAAGTGAACTCAAGGCAGACCTGAACTCCATAGCAATACCCTGTCTCAAAAAACAAAAATTTGTGAAAGAAACTAGTTCGGTTTATAGAAAGCAGCTAAGCGCCAAGTAAAAACTAATCCAAATCAAAACATTCAGTACAATTTCTATTTCTGGCAACTTCAACTCCTGGCTATGACACTAAATGGTAACAACTGATTGAGCTATTAAAAATATTGGCAGCATTTTCTCTCAAGCTACAACTGTTACTGCTTCACACCGTAAGCACCTTGAATTAGATCAGTGATTCTAAAGTGGAAACCAGAGATAAAACAAATCAAGGGAACATTTTTCCCAAAAACGTACCTGCCTCCTTCGTATTTCCCCACTACTAAGATTCTGAAAGGAAGTGTAATCTGATAGATGTGTATTTGTCTTTTAAGAATCTTCTAGATTATTCTGAGATCTTTATCCGCCTCCACTTTTATGGAAAATTCTCATGTTAGGTACAAACCTTTCTAAAAATATCATATCAATAACAAGTATAAGGAACAGAGCTACAGGAGCTCTGCAGAAATCCACGCAGGTAAAAAGCTGTATTCACAGGAGGTATAAACCCTCTTCAGAGATTTCTGTACCAGCTCCCTCCACATCTAAACACTACATTTTAGACAATAACAAACGTTCAGTCCATTACCCTGAGAAAAACACAGTTTACAAGCCAGACCAAAATGTAAAAAGAAGCCAATTGTGGCAGGAAGACCCTAAGAAGCCACAATGAAACGCCAAAATTCTATTGTTCTGGTATGAATAAAACAAAGTACTAGTACGGAGTGTGGTGTTGCACCCCTATAATCCCCGCACTCGGGAAGCTAAGGCAGGAGGATCGCTGTGGTTTGAGCCCAGCCTGGGCTATACAGCAAGACCATGTCTCAACAACAACAAAACAAAAACAAAATCAACAGACAAAAACAAAAAAATCAATATTCCTTGTTAAAATAGCTTAAGGGTTGGGTTACAAAAATTTTGAGATCCATTGTAAAGTGATTATACTTCAATACCCATTCCTTATACACAGCTCCAACACTTAAGTGTTTTAGGAGAAGACTTCTAAGAGTTATATATAATGTCCAATTATTATATGCTAATTTGGATTACTGTTTCTTACACTACCTGGTAATCTTTAATGTTCAATTTATGGCATGCTGCAATGACACCTACTGGACACACTCAAAAGCAGCAATTAGATCTTCTGAGTAGGCTGGTTACATCACACACACACACACACACACACACACCCCCCATAAAGGTGGCAATTTGTTCATGGATACTCAAAACACTACACAATTTCGCTGGTTACATCACACACACACACACACACACACACACACACACACACCCATAAAGGTGGCAATTTGTTCATGGATACTCAAAACACTACACAATTTCGCCTAAAATACAAACAGAATTTTCTTTGTGACTGAGTTTTAGAGATAAAAGACAAAGGAGGAGGCACCAAAAATCATTTAAAATTTTTAATTTAAGTATTGACAAGGATTTCATACGTACTCTAAACACTTCCGAATGAACTTTAAGGTTCCACTTTTCCTTCCCAAATACTTTGAGAGAAAAAAATGAAATGGTGATTTAAGTTTATATGAACTAATATGAGTTATTACTAATACAGAAAAATCACAGTTTGCAAAGTTTTTCAGACAGGCAATACTAAAACAAATGCAGGAAAATGATAACATTGCTAATACTTCATTCCTCCTAAACCAGAGGGAATAGTTCAGACAGCTTACATTACAGTAACTTATAGTTTTTTTAAATTGTTTTCTAGACATTTAAAATCATTCTCAATGAACGATTCAAATCGTTCTCATACAAAATCATGTCTGTATATAATCTGTCCTCCCACAGCACATGCTCACAGAAATTCCTATTTTAACCCTACATTATATTGTGCAAACAATGAATATAAAGACTTAAGAGCAAGGTAACTTGTGACTAGTTTTATCTGTAAATTCCAAGAGATTCAGAGCACATTTTTAACCCTAAGACATAAACAACTCATAACAAGCGCCTCGGACTTACACAGTAAACTACTTAAAAGTTGGCTTTCCCCTCGCAGTTCCGACCTCCGACTTGTCAGTTCCTAATATCCACAAGATCTAAAGAGAGGGGGCAGACCTACTAACTACTTTTCCAGTCTTTTTCCAATTTAGACGATTCTTCCTGAAAAACTGTACTGTTAGCATCCTTGGCCCTCGAAACACGTGGAATCACGACTAACAAATCACGCACCTAGCCACACTCGCTCTGGCTAACGTCTCCCTCCGCGAGCCCGGCGCGGCACCTCTGCGTGACAGCCCGCACGCCGACCCACAGCGCCCGCCCGGCGCGGAGCACGCGAGCCCCATCCCCGAGGTCAGGCTGGTCGGCAGCGCCAGCGTCATGCGGTTACGTAAGGACGGCTACAAAGCGAGTGCAGGGTCCGATCGCCAGCGAGTTTTTTCTCCTCCGCGCCCCTGCCCGTCCCCAGAGCGGCCCTGAAAAGCAGTCCCTCGGCTGCCTCCCGGTTCCTGCACCGCCGCATCCCCTGCTCGCCTGGGCTTCGGCAGGGGCTCGCTTCAGCCCCACGACCAGCGCCGCGCTCCCGCCGGTCCCCCTCCCCGCCGGCCCGTAGGCCCCGGGCGCCCCGCGGGACCGCCGCCGCCTCACGAGCCCCAGCTGCTACCTGGCTACGCGGGTCCGCGACCGGCGGCGGTGCGGCTGCGGTCTCCCAAGCCCACCCTCGTCAGCTGCCCTCGACACGTCCTGCCAGACAGGAAAGCCCCCCTTGTCGAGCGCTTCGCGTGCCCAAACCCTGTACAGCTGCCTACCCGCCCCCGCCGCCTCCGGCTTCCTGCCGCCACCGCCTCCCGCAGGAGCCTACCAACCGCAGCGCAACATCCGGGCCTCTCGTTGGCCGAGCCCCGCGCCCAACAACAGCCTCGCTCATTGGCTACAGCTTCCTTCAGCCCGCCTCTGAGTGCACGGTCTAATGACTCCGCCTCCAACCGGGAAAACATTTCTTCCCCGTGCTTCTGTCCTCTGCAACGAGGCTTATCTCAGTCGAACTTCGGATGCCCATAAGTGGGCAAAATATGGACTCGTAGTCCCCCTCGAGTTATTTCCACCTGCTCCATAATGTCTGAGCCAGAACCGGAACGCCAAAAGTCACCGCCGCTTTTCTACCGTAAGAAACTAGAGGTGACAACTTCCGCTTCCGATTGGCTTCTGCTGGCAAGTTGAATACTGAGTGTCCTGAGAGGTCAGAGTGCTGTCAGGTAAATCGGCGTTGGTGGAGACCTCTGAATTAGGGACGAGAGCTGGAGTCTTGTAGGAAATATTATACAGGAGAGACTAGATGGAGAAGGATGAGCAAGGGGCAGGTGGAGGAGCTGGCGGGCGGAGGGAGCCCAGAGTTCTGGTCAGGACCTGGGTAGGGGGCGATGAGCCGAGAGAACGCCGCTTTCCCGCCGCTGCCTCCGCGGTCTCTTCGCCCGGTGCTCTTTGGGTTTACAATGAAATCGAATAAAGGCAGACCAGCCCTTAATATGTAAAGCAGAAGTAAGTGTATGTAATGTGTGTTGTAAAGAAGGTTTTTTTCCTGATGTGTATATTTACGTTACAAAGTTAAAATGAAAAGGGCAAAATAGCATCCATCGCACGTACCTAGGACCTGGGAGTGGACCAAGAAGTGCCAACACCACTTCTTTTTAAATTTTTTCTCTTTAGCGCTCTACTACGGAGCTTTTATTTATTTTTGAGCCTGTTTCGCTAAATTGCCCAAACTGACCTTGATCTTGGCGTCCTGCCTCAGCCTCCCTAGTAGCTGAGATTACGGAGTATGCCACCACGCCTAGCTCTCATATTCTGTAGCAGTTGCCGGTTTTTAACATGAGGGAAATTTGGGAAATAAAAGTCTTTGGAAAACAAGAATTACGTATAGTATAAGTGCCAGTACTGCCTTATGTCCTTGGGGAGAGACTAGCGGCACTTTTCTGGTGCCAGAACCTGCCCCCATTAGTGGAGGCTCATTTCCTCCAAACTTACAGGTTCACTTCAGGCAGGCAGATAGCTTTTAAATTTTTAATTAGTATGTATTCTTTGTGGAACCGCTTTTCTTGGTGTTCTTATTTGAGGTGCTCCAAAAGTAAAATAGTCGTGTTGAATCTTCAGCACAGTATAAGTCACTTTTTGTAATTTTATTTTTTATTATCAAGTGTACACAATAGGAGTGTATAAGACAAAATACCTTTTGGAAAATTGTAATTAAACAAACATTCGTGTAATCACTTCTCAGGTTAGGAAGTAAAACACTGCTAGTAATTTAGGACACACAGTCTCAACAGAGAGGGCTGGGTGAATACTGGCTGAGGGTGAGAGGGAATTACAATGCCGTGTATCCCTCCAAAGGGGCACAGTACATAAACAGTATAACTGGTGTTAGAGTTTCTTTGGGAAGGGGGCACACGACTAGGAAACAAACCTGTCTAAAATGGCTCCTTACGGAGACAGTTAAAACTTGGTTGAAAACACTCCTGGAAGCCCCCTTATTTCTTTTCTTTTTTTTTTTTTTTTTTTTTCTTCCCGGGACCGGGGATCGAACTCAGGGCCTTAGTGCTTAGCGGCAAGCACTTAGCCCACTGAGCTGTACCTCCAGCCCTAGCCCCCTTATTTCTGTGACTCCTCCTCTCACTCCAGAGGTGGACACTACCCTGACTTGTGATAGGCACTCACTTATTTTACTTTCATTTTTTGACCTATGATGAATTTCTAGAAAGTGACTTGTTAAGCATTTCAGTTTGTATAAATGGGATCAGCATGCATGCATTTTTCCTAACTCTTCTCTTGCTCATTAAATTTGTGAGGTTTGTTTATACTTTTTTATGTAATTTTTTGCAGTACAGTATTCTGTAGTGGCTGTACTGTAGTCTTTTCTGTTGTTGGGATGCATTACTTACAGATTAGAGCTAGCATAAACAGTTTGGCAGCAAAGACATTATTTTAAAATGGGCAGGGTGTGTAACTCAAATGTGTTTAACCTGTGTGAGACTGTAGGCTCAAAATCCCAGCGCAGAAACACAAAAATTCCAGAATTTTCTGAAGCATATTTCTTGCTATATACATGCAAAAGTGTGTCTGAAGTAGGGCTGGCCAGAAACAGATGTGGCGCCTGTAATCCCAGCACTCTGGAGACTGATGCAGGAGGATAGATTCCAGTTCTCAGCCGGCCTGGGATACACACTGAGTTTAAGACCAGCCTAAACTATACAGTGAGACCCTGTCTCAAAAAAACAAAGTAGTGCTTTCCAATGGAAATAAAAACCACACGTAGTATTAGATATCCTATTAAACTTATTTAAAAAGTAAAATAAAGTGAAAAGAAATATATAAAACTTTTTAATAGTATATTTCATCTAACCCAATATATTAAAAATATAGCAAGATATAATCCATACTGTTATTCATGAAATATTTTCCTTTTACACTTTCCAAAATTGACATACTTTACAGAGCATCTGCGTGGTCTTCATAAGTACACTCAATCTATGTTGATATTTCATAGTATTTCTAGTTGAGAAAGCATATACCTACACCAAAATGATTCCAGATACACTTTATTGTTTCCCAATAACTGATTTGAGAATGGTTTTGAATTTCAGATGAGTTAAGATTAAGTAATTCCCAGTTCCCCACTTAAACTTGCCTCGTGAGTGGCTGCTGGCTGGACCATGCACATAGAGTGGGGTTGCTGGCCACAAGGCTTGCAGAGCTCCAGTTTTTCTAGATCATGTTAGTTTTTGAGAATGATTGTGCTCTATAACATTCTCACCACCTGAGTGTGAAGATGGGCTATTTCCCCAGTTTTCACAAGATAGATTTTATCCTCATTGTATGAAGAAACTGATGTTTAGAGAATTAAGTGATTTGCCTGGGATTTTATAGTGGTGCAAAATAGGACAATTCCAGGGTTGTAAAAGTGATCAAGATGTGATATGTATATGTGCCAATTTCCCAAGATGAATCTAATTATTACGTATTGCAAACATTACTCATGAAAACAGTGTGGCCGGGTATGGTGGCACATGCCTGTAATCCCAGCACTCAGGAGGCTGAGGCAGGAGAATCGTTGCAAGTTTGAGAACAGCCTGGGCTACAAAGTGAGCTCAAGGCCAGCCTGAACTGCATAGTAAGACCCTGTCTCAAAGAAGGAAAAAAGAAAAAGAAAAAGAAAAAAAAATGGGTGAAGGTTTGCAATCATGTTGGTAATAAGGAATGCTGACTTTAAGGCTTAGGTAAGCCAAACGCTGTCTCCAAACAAAGGAGTTTTTTTTTAACATTAGATTTGTATTACAAAAAATTGCAGCCAGTGTAGTGGTGCATGCCTGTAATCCCAGTACTCAGGAGGCTGGGGTAGAAGGATCAATGAGTTAAGGGCAGCCTGGGCTACATGAAATCCTGTCTCAAAAAAAAAAAAGTTATACTCAGTTATTATTATTTTATTTCATCAATAAAATATTTGCAAATTTATATACTTGGTTTCTACCCCTTGCTTACATTAGCTGGGCATGGTGGTGCATACCTATAATTATAGCACTTAGGAGGCTGAAGCAGGAGGATTGCTACAACTTTGAGGCCAGGCTGGGCTACTATGTAGTGTTTCTCAAAAAACCAAAATAAAAACAAAGAACTCATGAGATTATCTTATTGAGAAGCATTAATACTGCATTTAAAAAACCATTTGCTGGGTGTGGTGGTGCATACTTGTAATCCCAACACTCAGAAGGCTGCGGCAGGGGGGTCACTGTGAGTTGGAGGCCAGCCTCAATTACATATCCAGACCTCAAAAGGCAAAAAAGAAAAAAAAGGATGATTTGAAGAAAGCAGGTAAGAAAACAGTATGTACATTTTTGTATGTATGCTTATATATTAGAACTAAACAGAGAAAATTGCTTAGAAATTAGGAACAGGGGTACCATTTCCTATTTTTGTTACCCTCAGGAAGTTACTTTGTGTGTGTGGCAGGAATGAAACTTGGGACCTTGCACTTGACAGGCAGGGGCAGTAGCACTGAGCCATATCCCTGGCTTCTGGGAAGTTACTTCTTAAGAGTATCATTGTATTCATCTGTAAAATGGGGATTTTTAAAATTAGTCCCCATTTGCAGTCCATAATGAGTACCTTCATTGTGGGGCGTCCACAGTGGGGCTATTGTAAATGTAAGCTCAGAGAGCTGTTTGGGCAGGGAGGGAGCGAGGGAGGGCACAGTGCCCCTGGTGTACAGAGCTCCTACTGAGTGCCGCTGTCCCTGTAATGAAGAAGGTGCCAAACAGGAGGTGTCTGTTGCTGAGCGGCTGGGTTACTGGTTATTATTTTTAATATGTGTATTTTCTAATGGAACATATTTATGTAATAAAGATTTTTTTTTTTTGAGACAGGATCTTACTGTGCAGTTCAGGCTGGCCTTGAACTCACAACTCACAGTGATCCTCCTGCCTCAGCCTTCCAAGTGCTGGGATTACTGGTATGTGCCACCAGGCCAGGCCTGTAATAAGATATTTTTATAAAATATTTTAATTCAGAGTTTTTAATTATGTTTTTGAAAAAACATTCAGTGTTTCACTTAGGACATAAACAGTTTTCTTAAAAAAAGGCATACATAATAAATTTGGCTGAGCATCTACAGTTGATGTATTCCTCCCTTATGTTATTCTTTCCTGTAGACATGGCCCCAGGGCATGGGCATGAACATGAACATGGTCATAATAAGTTGGAACTTCCAGACTATAAACAGTGGCGAATAGAGGGGACGCCATTGGAAACTGTCCAGAGGAAGCTGGCTGCACAAGGACTGAGGGATCCGTGGGGCCGGTAAGAAACTGAGCCATGTAGGTAGTTCATTATACCTATGTGTTTTGTGTTTTTGTTTTTCAGTACTGGGTGTTGAACCTAGATCAATTACTGCTGGATGCAGTTTTTAAATATTTTTAAAGAATATTTGCAACTATGTTCATGAGAAGGATATTACTCTGTAGTTTAACAGCTTTGGTCTTGGTGTCTAAATGAGATCTGACACTTTTTGATGTCAGATTTTTGGACTTAAATGGGTTTTGTTCTTTATGATCTTTTTTTATTGACTTACCGTTATCTGTGGGAGGAGACGTTTTTCTCTTCAGCTCTTTGACTTCTGTTTGCTTCTTTGTTGAGGGCACTCAGAATTATCAGTGAGGCAGGAAATTAGTCTTCTGAAGGTAGGTTGTGATGCTCTTGCATAGTGAAACGGTAGCAATGTTACACTGCCCTGTGCCAAGATAGAGCATGTCAGTTGTCCACCCTTCTAACTGGGCAGCCTGAGGCTGTGTGCTGACCCTGTCAGTGCCCCGCAGCTGCTCCTCTGTGGTGCTGTGCTGGACCTCGGTGTGGGCAGAGCCAGACGGAGGCTCCCTGGATGGGTGGGGCGACCTGTGCATCCGAGAGAGCTGGGACAGAAACGTGTTCTCTATGTGAAGCTTGATCCTGTGCTCTCAGTCATCCTGTACTGCAGATTCTCGTGTGCTACCTGGGCGATCTGTGATGTTACATTTACGTCTTTAGAAAGATGAAAGTTGGGCCAGGGATGTGGCACAGTGGCACAGTGCCTGCCTGGCAAGTGTGAGGCTATAAGTTCAATTCCTGGTACCAAAAACAGATGAAAGTTAAAATTACATGTACCCTAGCATGTGCTCTGGTTATGTGCGATTGTGTTTTCCCTTTTTCTTTTTGCCTTCTAGCAATGAAGCGTGGAGATACATGGGTGGCTTTAGAAACAATGTCTCCTTTGTTGGTGCCCTCCTAAAAGGGTTCAAGTGGGGATTTGCTGCATTTGTGGTGGCTCTCGGGGCTGAGTATTACCTGGAGTCCCTCGATAAAGATAAGAAGCAGCACTGAAGATGGACATCCTTTTCACTTGTGAAAATAAGATTTCTCCATGGTAGCCTACTTGTCTGTGTATGTGAGTGTGTCCCTTAAAGAATGCTGGTTAAGATTTAATAAAGAAAACATATGCCAGTCTATTTTGTGGTTCTTTAAACAAAAAGCAGCTCTCAGGCCCTCTCCAGCCGTGGAGAGCGTGGGCAGGAGCCATCACAGCATGTCTCCATGAGCAGCAACAGAAACGTAGAGCTGACTAGCAGCGCCAGCACTGAGGCAGGCAGGCCCCTCATGCCACTCAGAGGGACCGGGTCTGCTCTGGAACCCTTACTGCTCCACACATACGGGGGTCATGCTCATTTTTCTTAAGCTCTTTTCTAGTCTTGTTAAATTAAAATTTAAAACTTGGCTTATTGAGGAGGAATAATTTACTAAATCACCTACATTCTAAAGTGATTTTTTTTTTTGGTACCGGAAGTTGAACTCAGGACCTCGCATTTGCCAGGCATGCACTTGTGCCACTGAGCTATATCCCCGGCCCTAAGGTGATTTTTTTTATTTGTAAATTCCTTGTTTATAAATATTAAATCAGCTGGGGATATAGCTCAGTGGCACAAGCATGTGCCTGGCAAGCATAAGGTCCTGAGTTTAATCCCAGGTACCAAAAAAAAAAAAAATAGATTGGGCATGGTGGCACACTTCTGTAATCCCAGCACTCAAGAGGCAGAGGCAGGAGAATTGCTGTGAGTTAGAGGCTAGCCTTGGCTACATAGTAAACTCAAGGCCAGGCTGAACTACACAGAAAGACCCTATCTCAAAAAATAAATATTAAATCAATGATAGAAATGTCTTAAATTGATAGTAATAAGTGGAATGTGAGCTGGGCATGGTAGCACATGCCTGTAATCCCAGCACTCGGAAGGCTGAGGAAGGAGGATCGTTACGAGTTCAAGACCAGCCTGGGCTACAAAGTGAGCTCAAGGCCAGCTTGAACTGCATAGCAAGACCCTGTCTCGAAAAGGCCAAAAACAAAAAAAGTGGAATGTGGTAAAATGGAGTCATTCAGAATACTGCAAAGAAGGTGAGTTTAAAAGGAACAGCGCTGGGGCCAATAGAAATAATGTGATCAAATGAAATTTAACTCACTGGTTTTATTTTTTGGTCTTTTTGAGACAGCGTTTCTCTTTGCAGTTCAAACTGGCCTTGAACTCATAGTGATCCTCCTTCCTCAGCCTTGAGTGCTGGGATTACACTTGTTAGCCATCACACCAGGCCAAAGACTATTACTTGTAATAAAGAGGCACACTTCATAATACCAGAGGGATCCATTCAGTACGTTTATGATTGAAATCACAAAGTATTTACTCAGACCCAAGGAAATTAGGCTAATAACATCTGAAAAATCCACAAATGTTTGGAAATTGGTTATACACAAATATCCTTTGCTCAAAAAAGTCATAGCCAGGTGTGATGCATGCACCCAGCACTTGGGAGGCTGAGGCAGGAGCGTTACAGTGAGTTCAAAGCAAGCCTGAACTGTATAGCAAAGCCCTGTCTCAAAAAAACAAAAGAAGTCTAGGGAAAAAAATTTTAACTGAATAAAGGTGAAAGCACAAAATCCAAAATGTGAGAGCAGCAGCTCACAGTGACCTCACCACTAGGAGGATGAGGGTTGGGCAGTTCCTGGGTGCTGGAACAGCAGCAGGGCTTCACAACAGCTACTCTTGGGACAGTTCTGGAAGTGGCAGTGTCCTTTGAACAGACAGGCTGGGTGCAGCTTGGGTTGGAGCCCTTTCCCAGCATGCATGAGACCCTGGGTTTGATCCCTGTGCCACCAAAACACCCAGGAAAAACCTGCCAACAAGATCACCCGAGCAGCTGTATACCTACCTTAAAGTTACTTTTTGGTCAATTGTAAACTCACTTGTTAGGCAGGTGGGGTGGGGAGTGCAGTGCTTGGCACATTTAAAACAAGATGAGCCAGCATGGTGGCAAGACCTGTAATCCCAGCACTTGGGAGGCTGAGGCAGGAGGATCGTTGTGAGTTTGAAGCCAGCCTGGACTACAGAGTGAGTGAGCTCAAGGCTAGCCTGAGCTCCATAGTGAGTTGGGCCATCTCAAAAAGACCAACAATAAGCAAGCATGGTGGTGTATGCCTATAATCTCAGCACTCGGGAGACTGAGGCAGGAGGATTGTTGCAAGTTCAAGACCAGCGTGGGCTACAAAGTGAGCTCAAGGCCAGTCTGAAGTACACAGCAAGACCCTGTCTCAGACCAAAAAGAAAGTCCAAAACTAAAAAAGCAAAACAGAAGATGAGTCCAGGTCTGACTCCAGGAGCCATAGCCACTGTCATGCAACCTTCACACTGTGCTTGCCAAGGGCAAAGGTGTCACATCCAATTGTCTCTGAGGGGTTTCCTTGGGGCTGCTCTCTGCAGGCGTGCTTGAAGTAAAAGGCAGGAATTTTAGCAATCTTTTTTGTCGTTAGTACTGGGAACTAAGAGTACTGAGCTACTTCCCCAGCCCTTTTTTATTTTGTAAGTTTTATTTTGAGGCAGTCTCACCAAGCACCCTAGGCTGAGCTCCACACTGCAATCCTGCTTCAGCCTTACAGGTATCTGGGATTACTAGTGGATGAAGCTGTGGCCTGGCTGGGAACCCTGTTGATAGACTTAATGAAATATTCAGACCCATTGTCTTGAAGATAACACATTTGAGGGACTTCTGGGGAGAAAGAGGCATGGACAGTGTACACAAACACGAGAAGAGGACATTACCCTTGTGGAAAGGGAATGGTAGGAAAAGACATGAAAGGGGTGAGGGATGTCAGATGATGCATGTGGCAGGCGGCAGTAGACACACCGCAAGACGAGTCCACAGCCACTGCGCCTTTGGCCCAGTGTGGCCCTGCACATGTGACCACACGGGAAGAGGATGCGCTGTGCTGGGTCTGAAGGAAGCGTTCAGTCCGTGTGCAGGTGAGTGTGTGTCTGCTGAGCCTCAGGGAGGATGTGGGCCACATCCCTGGGCCAGACTTCTGGGCCAGAGGCCAGGGAGCACCTCTTGGAGAGATAAACAGACTTGCCCTCTGGCCTTTCTCTTTTCCATCATTTGTTGTATGTTTTTGTTTTTAAAATTTGGTGCTGAGATGGGCTTGTTTTCTAATGCAGTGGTCTCTGGGGAGTGGGCTGTACCATTCGGGGTGAAGGGAAGTGTATCAGTTCTCTCTTCTGTATATTTGTTTTAGTTCTCTCTTCTCTTTATTTGTGGGGCACCACAGTCCATGAGCAATTGGATTAACCTTGGGGACATGGACAGTGGCTCAGAGGAACTGCTGGCTGGTGCTCATGGCAGCCACACACGAACCAGCACACAGTAAACAGCAGAGGTGCAGATGCTTTGTACCCTTGCTGACAGGACCAGTCTGGGACAGACAACTCACCTGCTAAAACACCAGGAACTGTGAGCTTGGGCTCCCCACTGGCGTGGATCTGACTGTCAACTAGCATCATGCAGACTCTCCATCAGAGAGGCACTGTGGAGTGGGCCTCATCCCTGTCTAACCTTTAGTTTCAGTATTTCTATAGTGTTTATTTTAACGTATGTATGAAGTAATACCAACATGTAAAATCTAAGTCACAGGTTGAGATTTACTGTAATTTGTACTCACGATATCCCATTGTCATTAAAACTAGCATTCAAGGAACTCACAGATCTTTAGTGTTTTATAAATGTGTAGTTTCTGATGTATAACCTAAGTAGTTTAGTAGCAAATATTGGTTTATTCAATGTTGGCCTCACACAGTTGGCAGCATGGGTTTTAGAAGCTGATGTGCTGCTGGGTGCAGTGGCACTTGTCTGTAATCCCAGCACTAGGGAGGCTGGGAGAGGAGGATCATTGCGCGTTCAAGCCCAGCCTGAGCTGCATAGTGAGACCCTGTCTCAAAAAGATAAGAAGAAAGAAGAAGAAGGAGAAGGAAGAGAAGGAGAAGGAGAGGGAGAGAGAAGGGGAAAGGGGGAAGAGGGAAGGGGAAGAGGATGAGGAGGAGAAGGAGGAGGAGTTGGTGTGTTGTTGGGTGCAGTAGCACTCGCCTTTAGTCCCAGTACTCAGGAGGTTGAGGCAGGAAGATCTCAAGTTCCAGATCAGCCTGAGCTGCACAGTAAGACTTTGTCTCAGAAACAAGCAAACAAACGGGAGTTGATGTGTTCCCCAGGGCCCACAGAGTTCCAGGACTGCAGAGCTCTCAGATTCATGAGTATGGACTCCCTCTGTGAGTCCTGCTCTACCACAGCATCAATTTGAGTAGGGAAAGGTGTCTTTTTTCCTTAGTTTTTGTTTGTTTTGTTTTGGGCCAGAAATCAGTGTCAGAAACTCAGAGACTAGACTTCCGGGAGATGGCGACCAGGTAAGCAGCAGAGAAAGATCCTCCCAGAGGATGGCCACCCAGACTCTGGAATGACAGAAACAAGAGGGAGAGAAATGGGCCCCCTGGACCCAGGAAGGATCTGAAATGAGAACTGAAGCCCTCAGAAAGAGCAAACAAGACCTCTCCTGGAGGAAAAACTTGGAGAGCTGCCAAGGCGCAGTTAGAGGAAGAGAAGAGGAGAAGGAGGGAGCCACTGCTCCGCACACACCCTCGGCCTGCTCCCTCATTCTGGCACTCGCAGCTTTAGCTTCGGAGGCCCATGCTCAAGGGAACCTCCCGACTCAGCCAGGGGAGAGCCGCATTCCCAGAGCTGGGCCGAAGCCAGAGTGGAGAAGGCACAGCCCAGAAAAGAGGCAGTAGCAGATGGGAGGTATTGCTGAACCCAGTGTGAGGATGAACAGTTACAATTGCCATTAAAGGAGCATGCCCACTCTACAGCGACCTTTCTAATCAGCACCCTGAGGCAAGATGGAGTCAAAGCAAACAGTATGCAGCCCACCACACCCAGCCTACGCCTGCCCCGGGGCTGTGGCCTCCTACCTCTGCACTGTGTGAGTAACTACCAGCAGAGAGCAGCAGAGAACAGCAGCAGCGACCCCAGGGCCACAACAATTCCCAGGATCCATCCAAAGAACAAACGGGAACTGGAGCACAAGGAGAGAGCTGAGATGGAGGTGGATCACATGGCCCCATGCCCTTCTCACTCCAGTACCAATACTGCTTGCATATATGAACCTTGTATGAACCCATAGCAACAAATTACATGAAAAGCAGCAGTCCTGGAGTACAAGAGACAACAACATACTCTACACAGAAGACCCAAGAAAATCCTTCGGTTCTTAGAACTAATAACTAAACTTAGCACACACCCTGGACTACCTCAATGAGCATGGGTGGGGGAGACCTCATGCCACTTGTGCCCAGCATCCTAAGTGTGCCCAATGCCCAGCTGCAGGGGACAGGGAGTGGCAGCACTGGAGATCGATTAGACTAAGCCCCCAGGAGTGCCTTGTTGAGGTGGAACCCGGCAGTCTTTGGGGGCAACCCAGAGGACTTGACTTGGCCCCTGGGAGCGCCTTGTTGGGCAGAACCCAGCAGTCTGCGGGGACAACCCTGCAGACTGGTTTGGGTCCCCGGGAGCACCTCTTTGAGGTGGGGCCTGGCAGTCTGTGAGTTCACCCCTGAGGACTGGACTCCCAAGGGCCTGGGCTGGACTGGAGGGCCTCGAGGGCTTATCAGTCGCGTATGACTGTAATGGATTTGGTTTCCTGCATATGTGCTGTCTTTGAGGATGGGTGCTTTTCCACCTAGTGCCAAAGTAATCTGAGTGCACCCATGTTTATCACAGCATAATATGAAGCAACCATGTGCCTTTCCAATGTGAGAGCCTGAGGGAGTAAATAAACCAAAAAGTAGTTACTATCAGAGGGAAGACGATTGATTGGGTGGCAGAACAATGGAGATGAGGGTGGAGAAAACTATGATTAATCCAACGTGCCATCATTTGTATAACCTAGTAACAATAGTGAAGACGTTATTTTGTAATACAGCATCCATTTTTAATTCCCCAATATCTGTTCTATAATCCTGTGTTTACTTTATTGTTTATGCGTTATATTGATTTATAACTAAGAAATGCGAAGATAATATTATGTAATACAAACAGCCATTGTCAATCCACTATCTTCTGTATAATTATATATTTCCTTCATTGTTTTTGAGATAACTGAATAACAAATATGAAGATGATATTATGTAAATAGCATTCATTATGAATCCCCTACTAGCTTCCTCATAATTTGTGTATTTCCTTATTGTTTTTGTATTATGTTATATTCTTTTATCTTTAAAATAAAAAAAAAAGGCACTCAGAGACTAAAACAAACAAACAAAGAAAAAGGCCAGGGATGGTGGTCCACACCTGTAATCCCAGCACTTGGAAGCTGAGGCAGGAGGATCATTGCAAGTTCAAGGCCAGCCTGGGCTATGAAGTGAACTCAAGGCCAGCCTGAACTGCATAGTGAGACCGTCTCAAAAAGAATTAAAAAAAAAAAAAAAAAAAACACCAAACCTCAGAGACTAGATCCTGGGCTGGGGATATAGCTCAGCAACATAAGCACTTCCCTGGCAAGCACAAAATCTAAGTTTGATTCCTGGTACCAAAAAAAAAAAAAAAAAAAGAGAGAGAGAGAGACTAGAAGGAGACTAGAACCCCTGTGGAAATTACATTCACTCACCTGGGAGTCTGTAAGAAAGGATCTATTGCAAAGAGGATTTTATTTTAACCTATATGTCATAAATAAAATTTATTACATATTTCATCCATACATAGTACATATTATGAATATATATATATATATATATATATATATATAAAATCCAAAAGCTGGTGTTTAACATTATTAGACTAAATTATCTTTGATACATTTAAACAATGTAAAAGGTGGATTTAGTGGTTAAAAAAATAATGACAAAATCTCCATGTCTCAGGTCTTCATATTTTTCTGGTTAATCTCACATGCAACAGAGTGAAGCAACTCTTTGAAATATCCCACAAATTACAAAACTAACTGGGCAGCATGTTGTTGCTAAAGACTTGTTTCTGGGACTGCACAAAATTAGGAACATTATGAACATTTAAGATGTAAACCTGTAATCCCAGCTCCTATGAGGCTGAAGCAGCAGAATCACCGAGAAGTCAAGAGTTTGAGCCAGCCTGGACCCTGTCTCTGGAAGTGCCATTTGAAAAATCACACATTTTCATTTTGTCTTATGCTTAACTTTCTTTTTTTTTTTTTTGTACCAGGAATCGAACTTACGACCTCAGGCTTGCCAGGCAAGTGCTTATGCACTGAGTTGTATCCCTGGCCCCTTATTTTGTCTTTTGAAACTAAAAGAACAGTTATTTTCTTCATTGTCCTTACTAATACTAAGGGTAGAACCCAGGGCCATGCACATGCCTAGCAAAATCTCTGCCACTGAGCTACATCCTCAGTCTTGAATTTATTTATTTATTTTTACTTTATTTATTTTTAATTTTTTGCACTACTGGGGATTGAATGCAGGGCCTTTGCACTGAGCTAGGTGCTGAGCACTTTTTAATTTTTTTAAAATTCTGAGACAGAGACTTGCTAAGCTGATAAATTGCCTAGGCTGTGTTCAAACTTACAGTGTTCCTGCCTCATCCTTCCAGGGTGCATCACATGAAGCTCCAATCAGACTCAGTCCCCAGCCTGCTTGCCAGCAACCGCACCCTCAGCAGAGAAATCAGCCTGGAGCCATCCTCGGGAGCACAGGATGTTGTGAAGGCGATAGGACAGCAGAAGGAATGCTGCGGGTTCCAGATACCCACAGGCCTGCCGAGGTGCAGGGCCTGTGACCATAGGTGTTTAGTAACATCTTCCCACCTGATGTCCCTGCCTTCTTTCTACCCCTGTAAAAGGGGACTGCTTCCTTTTGTTCCAGAGAGAAGGCATTATCGCCCTCTGTCTGCCTGCATGCAGGTATTAAATGGGGTGCCTTGTCGCTTCCACAAAAGCCTGCCAAGCAGTCTCTGCCACGTTCAACTCAAGTTTGTTACACATAGGTCACCACATCTAGCCACAGTAATTGTTAACAGTGGATCAAATTGTGTCCCTAAAACAGTTTATGGCTATAAAGAAGTATTTTGTTTTTATATTTTTACCCGTTCCACTACCCATAAATTGTTAGTCAACTCTTATTAATAAAGCAGTTAGTACTCCCTTGCAAGTGTTCCTCCTACTTTAGCTTTACTCAGTTTTCACTGAATTTAGAAATAATACAAAGTGTAATACAGACTTTTTTCCTGCTTATTTGGTGATTAATCAAACATTTTTCTCAGGAAGCTGAGATAGGAGGATTGTTGCAAGTTTGAGGCCAGCCTGGGCTCCAAAGTGAGCTCAAGGCCAGCCTGAACTGCATAGTGAGACCCTGTTTCAAAAAGACTAAACAAATAAATAAATAAGTAAAACATCTTTCTAAATTTCTTTTCACATTTATTACCTTGTTATCTTGGTTAATTTTCTCTCACTGCTGGGACAAAATACCTGACACTCAAAATTAAGGAAGGAAAGGTTTATTTAGCTCACATTTTGTGGAGGTTCCAGTCCATACTCGGCTGGGTCCAAAGCAGAGTGGCAAATGGTACAGCCCATGGCTGCAGAAAACAGCAAAAGTAGCGAGAGCAAAAAGTGGGGGAATGAACAAGCCTCTTTTCCTCCCTTACAATGTATGTGGGCAGTCCACCCCAGGCGAGTGTGGCACTCACACCCATAATCCCAGCACTAGACCATGAATCAACCCTAAACTCTAGAAGCTGCCCTGTGACAGTGAGAGTTTGGAGGACATCTAGACACAGACCATAACACTTATTACAGAATGAAGAAAGAAATTTCTAACACCTTTGCCTTATACAGGTAAATGAACCACACATTTGAACAAAGGTTCTGTGATTACAGCTCTTCATGAGCTGTCTGTATGGAGTGTTTTATTTCATTATTACCTTGCCTCAGAATTTCCATGGGAAAGACCAACTTTCAGTCACAAATACTGAAGGCCAGCTCTGTGGCTTGCAGTGACCACAGCAGGGCTGTCCTAAGAATAAAGAAGTCCTTTGTCAGCACCAAGGCCATCTGCGCAGGGGAAGTCAGGTTCACAGGCAGGGATAGCACTGTGGTCCAAGAACCCTGGGGGCAGAAACCTGATACCTCAAACGGAGGCCTAAATAGATCCTTGTGACTAGACACAGTGTTCGGCAAAGCAGAGAGACGGAGTTAGGAACTAGTATCTGTAGGTGCCACATAATTTCCAGAGAACAAACACATCTTCTTATGTTTGATCACATGGGGATTTCACCCCAGGTGTAAGTTCCTCAATTCATGACCTGTCTACAAGATCGTAGACTCCAGGCCTAATTCCAGGCCAGGACGTCAGGCTGAGCTAGGCCCAGGCACCCTGACACGGCCAGGGAACCCCTTCTCTTGGGAAAAACAGAGCCACTCACAGGTCGCGGTCGGTTGGTGCCGACTCCAGACACCCAATCTCCGGCCTTTGACCACTGTACCCCTATCTCCTTCATCAGCGCGAGCTTTACTGCCCCCCCTCCAAGCCCCGCTTGCAAATGCGAAGGCGCACACATCCTCCCTCCTCTCCAGCCAAGGGCAAGCCACGAACCGCAGCTGCATCTCCAGCTCCCGGGAAGGCCTTCAGCACCTTTCTCGAACTCCTCACTCAACTCGCAAGTGTTTACGGAATGCTTGGGATGTTCTGGCGATGCTCCCGGCCCCAGGGAGCATCAGGGGGCAGATTTCTCCGGGAATCGCATCCCAGCGCAAGGTTCGTCCGCTTTCCCAGAGGGGAGGAGCTTGCGCACCAGCAGGCCTGGTGACGGTTTGGCCAAGTGCAGTGTGTTCAGCAACCCGTGTCTTTCCTGGGAGCTCGGTCTGAATTGCAGTTGGTCGCAGCGTTTGCGTCTTGGCAGTGATCTCTCATGACAGTGAGCTCTAAGCTGCGCAGAAGTCTGCTCCATCCTGAGAGAACACCTTGCCTCTCTGCAGCGCAGGAGTTCCCACTCTCCAGTTCACAGCACTGGCAGCCTCCACGCGTTTACCCTTCCGTCGCCTGCATGCTGCCTGGAGTAAGGTAAAACGTGCACAAAATGTTCACTTGGACTTCATTTTTAAGATGCCTTATCATAATTCTGAGAATAAATTCCTATCAAAACTACTCAGGCGCAGCAACACTTTTTAAACCCCAAATGTCTGTCCTCATTTTATTTGGTCAGTAGCAAGCCAACGAGTGTGAGCATATGAGACTAAATGGCTGACAGATAGTAGTTTCTGAAGAGAAAATCCTTAATAAATATTTGCTGAATTGAGCTGAAACTACCTAAAGTAATTTTACTGTTTTGATTTTTAAAGTTTTACAGGAGATATAAATTCTCCTTTTAGAAAAAAATGAAAAAAGAAGGAAAAAATAGAAACTAAACTTTTGTAAAGGAGGGGAAGAAAGGTTCAGGGAGGGTAGGAGAAGAAAAGAAGAATTGGGATATATCATGGGCAGGTACCAGTCCCCTATGAATACCTAAAATGTACCAATAAACTTAAGTAATTAAAAATAAATAAATAAATAAAAATCAAAGGCCTCTCTATAAGTACCATGCGCTAACCAGTTGTGCCACTGGCGCTTCAGAGAAGGCCTCTCTAGCACACACAAAATTCTTTTATTTGACTACCTAAATCACACCTTTAAAAAAGAGAAAAAGAGTGGGTGTGGTGGTACATGCCCGTAATCCTAGCACTCCAGAGGCTGAGGCAGGAGGATAGTTGTGAGTTCGAGGCCAGCCTGGGCTACAAAGTGAGCTTAAATTCAGCCTGAACTGCATAGCGAGACCCTGTCTCAAAAAAAGACAAAGAAAAAAGAAGAAAAGAAAACAGGAAGCACTACACCCACATACTTCCCCTACTGATAACAGCAGCGATCGATATTCTAAATAGACCTCACCTTGGGGTGGAGGAGCAAACCTTATCCCGCTCCTTCCAGGAAAGTCCTTGTCCAGCCCATGAGGGCCTGATGCTATAGCAAACAGAAACATTGAATACCTAAAATGAATACCTGAATACCTCCTTGTGACTTCCCATTGGATCAATATTACCTAAACCAATATACTTTTTTTTTTTTTTGAGACAGGGTCTCACTATGCAGTTCAGGCTGGCCTTTAACTCACTATGTATTCCAGGCTGGCCTTGAACTTAAAACAATCCTTCTGCCTCAGCTTGTGCTGGGATTACAAGCAAGCACCACCACACCTGGCTAAATTTGTAATCTTATTAGTTGACTCTAGTTGTGTCCCATTTTGAACCCACTTTACTTTGTAGCTTTCTGGGACCTTTTCTGTTTCTCTTAGACAGATTTTTTTCTTTTCAATAAATTCATTTTACTCCTAACATCTGTTGTTCCTTGAAGTCATTCCTCAGTTTTAGACAACACAAACTGGGTGTTTCGGACACCCAGCAGGTTCGGAGTTCTATTTCTCTTATATTATTTGTGGGTCCCATATCTTATGCCTTGGATCACTCCTGCATGCACCACCATGCCTGGCTTTTATCACTATGTTTGAAATTTCCAATAAATACAACTCATTGTGGGTGTAATGGCTGTGGCTCAATGTCCCATCAAAGCTTCATACAGTCATGGGTGGGGCTTTTGCAGAGATGGCTGGGTCTCTGGTACGATACTGTGATTAAGTGTGTGTAGGTATAGCCAGGCATGGTGGTGCACACCTATAATCCCAGCATTTGGGAGGCTGAGGCAGGAGGATTGATGTGAGTTGGAGGCCAGCGTGGGTTACACAGTGAGTTCAAGGCCACCCTGCACTGCATAGTGAGACCCCATGTCAAAAACAAAAGGGTGTGTGTTACTAAATCGGTCCACTGATTGGTTTGGCACTGGCTAAACTGGGTGGCCTAGACAGAGTGTAAAAGGGGCAGAAAGCAGCTGCTTTCGCTTGTGCTTGGTGCCTTCCATGTACTGTCTTCGGCCCTCTGTGGAGTGTTTGTCCTCTGCGGAGAGCCCCCCTGCTCTCACTGCCCTGTCTGGGCACCAGCCAACTATGGACGGAGACCTTTATAGACTGTGACTGAATAAGCCTTCTTATAACTTTGGGCATGAGGGATTTTGTCTTAGCAGTGAGAAAGAAACTGAGACAGTGGGGCATTGGGGCAAATGTCGCGTCTTGGTCCTGGCCACCCCTCCTGCCCTGCTAGCCTCCTTCTCCCCACCCAGAGCCCCTCCTCTTTCTGTCCCCTGCGCCCTGTGCCCCTCTGGGACTCCAAGTCCTCACACTCAGTGTATTGTGCTCTTTCAGTCTTTTGTCTGTCGTTTTGTAGTTTCTACTGCTGTGTCTTCAGGCTCACTAACATTTCATTTGCTGTTAACTCCATGCACTCTGTTTTTATCTTAGATGGCAGCCTGGAGTTGTAATGTGAGACTCCTTTGCGCTACCCACTGCTCAGCGTCACATGTCTCATCTCTCTCCTGTCTTACTGGACACATGAGAGATGGCCATTGCACCTGTTTTAATATTCCTATGTACTGATTCTCTTTTGGGCGGGGGTACCAGGAATTGAACTCAGGACCTCACACTTGCCAGGCAGATGCTGTGCTACTGAGCTAAATCCCTGGCTCTGTACTGATGCTCTTATCTGTGGGATTTATGGGCTTAATTCCACTGATTAATTATTGACCATGTTATGGGTCAGATTTTCCCAGTTCTTTCCATTTTTGTAGTCTGTAGATACTAGACACTATTAAAATTATCTTCTTAGTGCTTGACCTGAGATGCTGCTGAATCCCTTTTAGTAAAAGGTGAAAGATTTATATGCTCTGAGGAGAAATTAGAGTATTGAATCTTTTTTTTTTTGTCGTTTTGAGACAGGTCTCCCTATGCAGTTTAGCCTGGGCTTGAGGTCACTTTGTAGCCCAGGCTGGTCTCAAATTTGCAACGATTGTCCTGCCTCAGCCTCCCAAGTCCTGGGATTACAAGTGAGCGCTACCACGCTCTGCTGAATCACTTTTAAAATTTAATCTTTTTGGCACTTTCCAGCTTTGTTATGTGGGACCAGAAAAGTCTGTAGTCAAAGGCTAAATGTTTCCACCTAGTTTTTCCCTGCTACTGAGAGACTCAGGAGTGATGAGATCTTCCACACTGTCAGGCACAAACTTGAGCTGCTTTCCTGCTGGGTGAGATTGCGAATTGGCTCCTCTGCGCTGTTGGGCACTCTCCCCACTGTGGGCTCCTTTCCCGCGGGCATCGGGGAATGCCAGGGGCTCTGCAGGTGCCAGAGCTGCGGCTCTGGAGCTCCTTGTCCTCTGGTTACTGTGCCCCCAGCCCAGCCACTCAGCCCCTGGACTCAGCCTCCTCAGCAAAGGCCACAGCCAGCCTCTATCTTCTTCACTGGCTGCCTGGCCATGGGACCTCTTCAGAGAGCTGGTGAGGGTGGCTCACCCTCTCCAGGGTCAGGGTCGGGGTTGTCCCGGGCTCACCCTCTAGGCTCGGGGTCCCGCACTGCTGGCTGCCCTCCTAGAAGCGGCCCTTCTGTATCCTTCCTCGGTCTGCGGCAGCTCCCCTCTTCCTCGGCCTGAGCCCCGCCCTGCCGCAGCCCAGCACAGACCCGCCTGGGCGCCTGTGCTGCCGTCCCTGGGGTCTGCATCGAGACCTCAGCAAGGCCTGCTCTGTCCATTAAACCAAAGCTACTCTCCGGAAAGAGCTGTTAGGGTTAGATGGGGTAGGCCTGGTGCTCAAAAGCACTATTACCCGAGATACCTGATGTCCCCATTTACTGAGCCCTCCAATGGCCCTGCAGACCAAACCTTTGAATACCCAGATTGCGATGCACCGAGGTCTGGACTCCACAGAGCCCGCGTCCCCTCAGCCCCATGAGGCCTCAACTCCTTCACCTCCCTCGCAGCCCGTGGCCCCTTCTCCTCCCAAGACAGCTCCCCAGCGCCGTTCCTCATCCTCTGTCCTGATAATCCAGGAAACGAGCCAAGCTAGCATTGCGGTAAAAACAGCTAGACTGGGATCACTGGAGAGAGCAAATTAACGAAGCATCGTCTTTCCTACACCCTTTTTTCTTACTTCCTAATTTGTTAAAAATTATTTGCTGGAACAAGGTATTCACCGGTGTTATGGTTTGTGTCTGGATGTTCCCCCCAAAGCGGCTGAATCTACAGTGTGTGATTCATGCTGGGATTAAGAGTGTGAGTCCTACCCCACCCTAGAGCCAGTAGCCTGCACACAATATAAGGGACAGAAAGGGGCTTGCTCTGCCCCACCCCTCCTCTCCTCCCCTCCTCCCCTCTCCTCTCCCTCCCTCCCTCTGCTGGTTGCTTTTGCTGTTTTCCACCACCGTGACCTGATGCCCTCTGCCACGCACTGCCTTGCCTTGGAGCCAGCCAGTTATGGACTGAAACCTCCACAAACTGTGAGCTAAATAAACCTTTCCCCTTTTACCTTTGGGTATTGGGCATTTTATCTCAGCATCAAGAGGAAAGTAACTAAGACATCCCAAATGTATACTCATTGATAGAATTATATGTATAAATGCATTCAGTGTAGGCATAGTGCATTTACAATAAGAATTTCATCCGTAGGGTTTTCTTTTCTTTTTTTTTTTGTACCAGAAATTGACCTCAGGACCTCGTGCTTATCAGGCAGGCGCTGTGTCACTGAGCTATATTCCTGGCCCTGCAGTTTGTTTTCTTTTGTGTTTTCAGAATTCTCTGAGGACAAAGTGTCTATTTCTTTACATAGTGCCTAGAACACAGTAAGGGCTCCAAAATGTTTGTTCAGTGAATAAATACATTAAGAAATATTAGTCTGTTCACCTCATGTGACAAGAAGTTTTTAAAACTTATTTGCTCCTTTACATTGAGTCTCTGGGGTGAGGAGAGGTTTGGGAAGAGGGGTGGATGTTGTCAGTGTAATTGCTACACTCCAAGCATCAGCCTTCATCTTCCCATCTCACTGTGTTCTCAGAAGCGAGATCAAAACCCAGTCTGGTGTTTAATTAATTTATGTAGCACCTACCACATTTGCCATGTATATTTTCAAGGATAAATTTTGGGGTGATTCCAGGAGGTTAAGACTGTTACTCTAGGGGCCTGGGGATATAGCTCAGTGGAATAAGCGCTTGCCTAACAAGCGCAGGGTCCTGAGTTCAATCCCCAGTACCGCAAAAAAAAAAAAAAAAAAAAAAAATGGCAGCAAGACTGTTACTCTACTGCCTTTGTGTAGATGAGAAAGAGGGCACACACAGGAGACAGTGCCTGAGGCGGGGCTGGGATTTGCCTGGACAGATGGTTCCTGAGTCTCTGCCCTTCCCCCTTCCCAGCGGTGCCAGCCCTGGCCGGGATAACCTCAAGAGGGAGCACTGCACACAGTCCCATTGCTCACCAAGTCCAGCGGCTTAAATATACAGCATGTCAGACTTCAGTGTTTAGAGCCTGGCGCGGTGGCGCATGCCTGTAATCCCAGCACTCAGGAGG